>JARYGA010054656.1:0-41838 GCA_030545235.1 Helianthus tuberosus | reverse complement strand
TAACTAATAAACGTGAGAATTAAGAGGTGCCCTTTTGAGGGATTAACACCTACCTAATTACAATCACGTAGCCATGTTCGTTGCGAACAATGGCTCGACCGTTTATGGTCTAGCTAAAGGTCAAAGCGTTTATCGTAAACCATTGACCCTTTGGCTTTAAACGCCAAATAAAACCAGCTAGTCACGAAAGGACACTTACAATGGTCCCATGGACTGAATAGAGGTTCCAAAAATGTTTAGGATCCCCTTTAGAATTGAGAGATAGCAGATTTGAATGAATTGTGAGTTTTTGAGCAAAAACCCACCTCTATTTATAGAGTTTGGAAGATGGTTAGATGATCAACAAGTGTTGGAAGGGTCCATAAAATCTTAACAGGTGTTATTACAGCTGTTAATAATCAATGTGCAGCCCATGGATTCCGTTTTGTGGTTTTATATGAGAGTAGGAAACAAGAAATGATCAAAAACCATTGTTTTAAAAACAACCTGCTGTTGCTGTGCATTTCTGGCGGCCCGCGTAGGAGTAGCCTAGTGGGCTACGCGGCCCGCGAGGCAGTCTAGCCCAGCTTAAAAGTTTGGCAGCTTGCCACTTTCAGTCCCTGTTATCATATTTTCAGCTTTAATGTTGAAAATCATGGAGAGTTTAAACCAATCAGCTTATAGTACCTATTATGTTGCTGCTTGTAAGGACCTCCAAAAATTTCCCAAAACGACTAATAAGTAGAAACCCGGACCCCTGAAACCCTAATCCATAACAAAAATCAAGAAATCCAAAATCATGGTCTTCAGGCGGGCCGCGTAAAGTATGACCAGACCCTTACGTGGGCCGCGTCAACATGAAATTCAACCGGATAAGCATCCGGGCCACGTATAACCCATCTGGCAACCCTAACTCGTGACCCAAAAAACCTACGCATAGACTAGGCGGCCTCGCGGGCCGCGTGAACCTCAATTTTCAGCTATAAATAGCTTGTCGCATGGCCTGTTCTCTGGTGTCGAAAATCCAACACAAAAACGAAGTTATACTATTAGAAATCACAATTTCTATTAGCGAGGCGCTGCTACGATACTGGGTATTAACTCGATCGCTGCTAGGATTCAATGTCCGATTGATGTAAAACTATCCGATGGATGTTTAAGTGTTGCCCACATTAGGGCCATACTTTGTCATTAGTCGTGAATTCGACGGATGTTTAAGTATAGCACTTTGTCATTCGTTGTGAGGGTTTTAGTCTCGTGAGTTATCGTAAATGCTGTATTAGTTACTAACCTAGTTCGTGTGCATTGTTATTTACATTAGGTTACAAGGCTAATCAGTAGGCTAAGCTCTGTCCGATTAAACTTGCAATGTGAGTTATTCTCTTTTATCAAAAGCATTTTACAATACTCCATTTTCAAAAGTTATAATTACAGGGAGTAAGTCATGGTTATCTTGAATCACTGGCTAGTGGGGTATTTTGCACATTACTAATTTCTCACGGGTTAGGCTAATAAATCCTAACAGTGATAAACGTCACTACTTGGGGAAAGACCCAATAGTGGTATGACCATCGTTACCAGGTGACACGGCGCCAGATAAAAATAAGATAGAAGCCATTGTAATCGCTCTTATGCTGTAATTTATAACCATGTGTCGTTTTATCAAATTTGAATAACTCGCCAGCATTTCCCCGCTGATAAAATATTTTAAAAACATGTTTCAGGTGACCTGCTTTAAATCAAGAAAACGTGCTACGGAGCACTAACAAGCTTGAAGAGGTGGCTCAGTTAAAATGAATAAACATGTTTTATAAATCAGGGAATTTACTTGTGAAATTCCTCTACTGTAAATTACGGGGTTTATCCCGCATTATGAAATAAAATAATCGGGCATTTCAAGTTTTAAAAGATCCTGTTAAAATCTTCCGCTGTCGCATCATTTAATAATTATCACGGCTTCCTGTCCTGCGGCTCCTGACTGGGTCAAACCAGGGCTGGGGCCGTGACAGGAAAAGGTGGTATCAGAGCTACTGATTGAGCCACTGATTTAAGCCTATTAAGTATTCATGAAAATACTTAATTTTCCTGATTGCTATTTTGTGATTATGTGTTTTATTAACTGACTAATTGTTAGTTACAGTATGGGTAAGCAAAAGCTTTCGGACATCTATCTTCAATTAGATAGTCTACCAAAAGATAATGGATCCTCATCCCAATCAAATTCCTCAAGATACTCAGTAGATACTGAGGAGGGAATATTTGTTCGTAAGGCACATTATGAGAAACCACTTTCTCCTAATAAAGGAAGTTTGATTATTAGGAAAAGTCAAGAGAAAATAAAGAAGTCCCAACAAAAAGGAGTGATGGGTAATGAGGAAACTCAGAAAATATGCAATAACCCACCATGGGAAGACGAATTAGATGAAAAATGGGCAGATCTCTACATGTTATCTACCGTAGCAGTAAATGTTAACTTCTAAACTGTCAACACCCCGATCCAGTATTAATACCTATATTATCCATAAAACCAGAAACTTTAATCTATTAAATAAACTAGTAGTATATTTCAAAATTTAGCTGTAATAAAAATAAATTGTTTCAATAAAAGGGTTTGTATAATTACTTAGATTTTTCTGATTGCTTTCCTGTGACTATGTGAAAATTTTAACTTAATTTTTTGTGTGTTTCTTCATAAATGCTAAACAGCATGAATGAATTATCTGAAGCCCTTGAGAATCTCAATCTCTATCCTGTTAATATTGATGTTTCCAAAGATTTTACTGGTTATTGTGCCGATGTTGAAGAACCTATGGAATTTCAAGCTCCGCCACCAGAGAAACCCAAGCCAAAGAAAAGAAGAAGAATTGTGGGCTGGAGGCGTGTGTGCAGGAGGAAACCAGTAACTCGGAAGGTTGTTAAGACAGAGAATCCAGTAGATAAGGGAAAAGGAATAGAGGTTAAAGAAAGCTCCAAGCAAGAGATTGGAGAAAGCTCCAAGCAAACCAAGGAAATGACGTTGCAAGAAGAGATAGATTTCATACAGGCAAGCCATGATAATCTTAAGCATGTCAATGAAAACCTTTATACTTATCCTGCTGAAACCCAACTTCCAATAAACTTGGAACCAGCCATCCCAGAACCTCTGATCCACACCCAACCTCTAGGAATGGAAGAATGGTGGACTAACGACTGGCAGTTCCAAAACCTTCTTAATAATCCTTGTACCTTTTTACCTCAGTTCAACCCAGAACCTGAACCAAACCCACCAATGAGTAATGAGAATATGGCTGAACTCCACCATTTTGGCGAAGAGCTAATGGATGCATGGAATAGAATCAGGGAAGTAGGAGAACATATTTCCTGGAAGTATGACGAGAGGGAGCGTCGCTTCTAAAATGCCAGCTGACGAGGATGATGGGACGGCAATGTCTGTGGTTATATAATAATAACAATAAAATATATAATTCTGTGAAATAACCTAAGAAGAAAACTTTTATAAAATAACCAGTGTGTATGGATGCATAATATAATATATAAAAAAATACAAGTTGAGAAAACGACCATTTTGACTGTACATGATTTATAATTATGTGCAATTGTTTTGTTATATTTAGTTATTAATTATTTTATACTAATTACTTATATAAATTAATTACCAGATGGCACACGCTGGTAATGAACCCGATAATGAAGTTAATCAATCTGAGCATAACAATGAAGATCAATTTCTGAATAGGCAAGATATCGAGAATATCGTTACTCAGGGAATAGCCAATGCTATTCCAGCAATACTTGTTGCTGCTAGAAATCCAGTTGAATCTCAACAAATTATTCCTAGCAAACGCACACACGGTGATAATTTCAGTAATAGTGTAAATGGAGGCGGCAATCATACTAATAACGACAATGATAGGATACAAGCTCCACTCCTTAAGAAAATGAAAGCTGCAACGCCTGGTTGCACTTATAAGGAATTTCTTGCCTGTAAACCGGCTGAGTTTGCAGGTAACGAAGGGGCGACTGCTGCACTGCGTTGGTTAGAGAAAACCGAGGCAGTAACTACAATAAGTAAATGTGCCGAGGAAGACAATGTCATGTACGCGTCATCTTTTCAAAGAAGGGGCGCTAGAATGGTGGAATACAGTACTTCAAGCCAAAGGGAGAAATGTGGCCAATGCCATGAGTTGGGAAGAATTTAAGCAGTTAGTAGAAAGAAAATTATGTCCCGAGTATGAAAAGGAACAAATGAAAAATAAATTCCTGAACCACCAAATGGTGGATGTAGACTGTCGAGGGTATACTTCGACATTCTTCGAGTATGCGAGAGTAGTGCCTACTCTGGCTTCGCCGGAACCGGTACTTATTTCCCGCTATATTTGGGGATTGATTGGTGAAATTCGAGATATTGTCAAAGCTGCAAGACCACGCACTATTGACGATGCTGTAGAATTAGCTAACACCCTAACCGACGGACTGATACGCACAAGAGAAGAAACCCGGAAGAAGGAAGTAGCCCAAAAGATTACCTAGGGATTCCGCATGGGTAATCGTAGTAATTTCAAGAGAAAAGGAATTGGGCAATCTTCCACTGTTCCATTTTGTAATGCTTGTAAAAGAAAGCATTTTGGACGATGCAAAGGATATTGCAATTTTTGCAAAATTCCGGGACATCAAGAAGAAGATTGCAGGAAGAAGAAAGCAACAGTCTGCTACAACTGCGGAGAAGCTGGACATTTCAGGCCAGATCGCCCTAAATTGGCCAAACAAGCTGATAACAAAGCCAAACCTGCAGAAGGAACTACCAAGAAGAACGTAAGAGCCTTCCAGTTGACTACTCAAGAAGCAGAATTAATTCCGGACGTGATAGCTGGTACGTTCTTAGTTCACAACGTCTATGCCAAAGTATTATTTGACTCTGGTGCAAACCAAAGTTTTATAAATACTTCATTTTGTCAAGCTCTTAACTTACCCTTAACCAACCTTAGGCAGATTTTTACAGTCGAAACGGCAGATGGAAATTCTGTTAAGATAGATAAGGTTTTGCAAAATGCAAAGATAGAACTCTTAGGTCATAAATTTTCTGCAAACCTATTACCTATGAATCTAGCTGGATTCGACGTTGTATTAGGAATGGATTGGTTGGTAGCCAATCATGCTCGAATTCTTTGTGATAAGAATTCCATAGAAATTGATACACCCACAGGAGAATTAGTGGTGATTGCAGGAGATCAACCATGGAAGCCAATGAAATTCATTTCAGTAATGAAATTGACCAGTTATTCAAGAAAACAAGAAATGGTGTATATGATTTCAGTAATCATTAACACGAAAAATAAAGAACTTAAAGAAATTCCTGTAGTATCTGAATACCCGGATGTCTTTCCGGAAGAAGTACCAGGATTACCACCTGATAGGGAAGTAGAGTTTAGAATTCATCTAATTCCTGGAACTACACCGATAGCCAAGGCACCTTATCGGTTAGCACCCACCGAAATGCTAGAACAGAAAAAGCAATTAGATGAATTACTCAGTAAAGGATTCATACAACCTAGTTCATCCCCATGGGGAGCGCCAGTATTGTTTGTAAAGAAGAAAGATGGTTCAATGAGAATGTGTATCGATTATAGGGAATTAAATAAGGTTACAATTAAGAATCGATATCCATTACCTAGGATTGATGATCTATTCGATCAACTTCAAGGAGCTAGATATTTTTCTAAGATAGATTTACGCTCTGGATATCATCAATTAAAGGTACAGGAAGAAGACATACCTAAAACTTCTTTCAGAACTAGGTATGGTCATTACGAGTTTACAGTCATGCCCTTTGGGTTAACAAATGCTCCTGCAGCATTTATGGACATGATGAATAGAATCTATAAACCGTACTTGGATAAATTTGTAATTGTCTTTATCGACGATATATTTATTTATTCCAAAAGCCAGGAAGAGCACTGTCAACATTTACATACACTCTTAACTTTGTTAAGAAAAGAGAAACTTTACGCCAAATTCTCGAAGTGTGAATTTTGGCTACAAGAAGTGCAATTTTTAGGACACATGGTGAATCACGAAGGAATTCATGTAGATCCTGCTAAGATAGAAGCGATCACCAAATGGAAAGTCCCGCTGTCAGCTTTGGAAATTAGAAGTTTTCTAGGGTTAGCCGGATATTATAGACGGTTTATTAAGGATTTTTCCAAGATAGCTGTACCATTAACTAAGCTAACCTGTAAAGCAGCTAAGTTTGAATGGGGACCTAGGCAAGAAGAGGCCTTTAGAATTTTAAAGCAAAAGTTAACAAATGCCCCAATTCTAGCCTTGCCAGAAGGAACAGAGGATTTTGAAGTATACTGTGATGCCTCTAAACTAGGATTAGGATGTGTGCTAATGCAACGCAAGAAGGTAATTGCGTATGCCTCAAGACAATTGAAAAAGCACGAAGAAAACTATACGACTCATGACTTAGAATTAGGAGCCATAATTTTTGCCCTTAAGATTTGGAGACATTATCTGTATGGAAGTAAGTTTACTGTTTATACAGATCATAAGAGTTTAAGATACATATTTGGGCAAAAAGAATTAAATATGAGGCAAAGGAGATGGATGGAAATCCTAAGTGACTACGACTGTGATATTCAATATCACGAAGGAAAGGCAAATGTAGTTGCAGATGCTTTAAGTCGTAAGTATCATGAAAAACAAAAGCGAGTTCGTGCTCTTAGATTAAATCTACAGTTAGATTTAATGGAGCAACTGAAGAATATTCAAGAAACAACAATCAAGGACGATGCTGAAGGAATGAAAGGAAGAATAAAAGAATTAGAACAAGGAGGTGATGGAATTTGGAGATTCCACAAGAAAAGAATTTGGGTACCTAGGCAGGGAGAATTAAGAAATAAGATTTTAGAAGAAGCCCATAAATCTAGGTATACCATGCATCCTGGTAACAATAAGATGTACCAAGATTTAAGGAATAATTTCTGGTGGATAGGAATGAAAAAGGACATAGCTAGATATGTTTCTAAATGTCTAACTTGTTCACAAGTTAAGGCAGAACACCAGAAACCTTCAGGTCTACTACAACAATTGGAAATGCCTGTATGGAAATGGGAACTCATAACAATGGACTTTGTTACTAAGTTACCCAAAACCAGAAAAGGTAATGATGCGATTTGGGTAATTGTGGATCGATTAACCAAATCAGCTCATTTTCCACCCATGAAGGAAACCTTTAGCATGGAAAGGTTAGCCAAGTTGTATGTAGATGAAGTAGTATCCTTACATGGAGTTCCACTCTCCATTGTATCGGATAGGAATAGTCGTTTCACTTCCCATTTCTGGACAAGTTTCCAAGAAGCAATGGGAACCCGACTGAATCTAAACACTTCATATCATCCTCAGACAGATGGACAAAGTGAAAGGACAATCCAAACCCTGGAAGACATACTTAGGGCATGTGTAATAGATTTTGGTGGAAATTGGGATGACCACCTACCTTTAATTGAATTCTCCTATAACAATAGTTATCACTCAAGCATAGAAGCTGCCCCATTCGAAGCATTGTACGGACGAAAATGCAGAACTCCAGTTTGCTGGGCAGAAATAGGAGAAAGTCAATTATCAGGTCCCGAAATAGTACAAGAAACTACCGACAAGATTACTCAAATCAAGGAAAGACTAAAGACGGCTCGAGATCGCCAGAAGAGTTATGCAGATAATCGTCGCAAGCCACTAGAGTTTCAAGTTGGAGATAAGGTATTATTAAAAGTTTCTCCTTGGAAAGGAGTAGTTCGATTTGGAAAAAAGGGAAAACTGAGTCTAAGGTACATAGGATCTTTCCCAGTCATCCAACGAATAGGACCAGTTGCCTATCGTTTACAACTACCAGATGAGCTAGTTGGGGTACATGACGTATTTCATGTATCCAATCTCAAGAAATGTTTATCAGACGAATCACTGGTAGTACCTCTTCAAGATATAGAGGTAAATGAGAAGTTAAAATTTGTTGAGAAACCACTACAAATAGAAGATAGAAAAGTCAAGTTTCTCAAACACAAACGACTAGTGCTGGTCAAAGTCAAGTGGGATTCAAGGAGAGTACCTGAATACACTTGGCAACTGGAATCAGAGATGAAGCGAAAGTATCCTCACTTATTTCAGTGAATCTCGAGGACGAGATTTTAAATAAGGTGGGGAGGATGTAAGAACCTCCAAAAATGTCCCAAAACGACTAGTAAGTAGAAACCCAGACCCCTGAAACCCTAATCCATAACAAAAATCAAGAAATCCAAAATCATGGTCTTCAGGCGGGCCGCGTAAAGGATGACCAGACCCTTACGCGGGCCGCGTCAACTTGAAATTCAACTGGATAAGCATCTGGGCCACGTATAACCCATCTGGCAAACCTAACTCGTGACCCAGCAAACCTACGCATAGACTAGGCGGCCTCGTGGGTCACGTAAGGATCAGGGGGGGGGGGGGGGGCTCACGAGGGCCGCGTGAACCTCAATTTTCAGCTATAAATAGCTTGTCGCATGGCCTGTTCTCTGGTGTCGAAAATCAAACACAAAATCGAAGTTATACTGTTAGAAATCACAATTTCTATTGGCGAGGCGCTGCTACGATACCGGGTATTAACTCGATCGCTGCTAGGATTCAATGTCCGATTGATGTAAAACTATCCGATGGATGTTTAAGTGTTGCCCACATTAGGGCCATACTTTGTCATTAGTCGTGAATTCGACGGATGTTTAAGTATAGCACTTTGTCATTCGTTGTGAGGGTTTTAGTCTCGTGAGTTATCGTAAATGCTGTATTAGTTACTAACCTAGTTCGTGTGCATTGTTATTTACATTAGGTTACAAGGCTAATCAGTAGGCTAAGCTCTGTCCGATTAAACTTGCAATGTGAGTTATTCTCTTTTATCAAAAGCATTTTACAATAATCCATTTTAAAAAGTTATAATTACAGGGAGTAAGTCGTGGTTATCTTGAATCACTGGCTAGTGGGATATTGTGCACATTACTAATTTCTCACGGGTTAGGCTAATAAATCATAACAGTGATAAATCACCAGGTGACACGGCGCCAGATAAAAATAAGATAGAAGCCATTGTAATCGCGCTTATGCTGTAATTTATAACCATGTGTCGTTTTATCAAATTTGAATAACTCTCCAGCATTTCCCCACTATTAAAATATTTTTAAAACATGTTTCAGGCGACCTGCTGTAAATCAAGAAAACGTGCTACAGAGCACTAACAAGCTTGAAGAGGTGGCTCAGTTAAAATGAATAAACATGTTTTATAAATCAGGGAATTTACTTTTGAAATTCCTCTACTGTAAATTATGGGGTTTATCCCGCATTATGAAATAAAATAATCGAGCATTTCAAGTTTTAAAAGATCATGTTAAAATCTTCCGCTGTCGCATCATTTAATAAATACCACGGGTTCCTGTCCCGCGGCTCTTGACCGGGTCAAACCGGGGCTGGGGCCGTGACACTGCTGATATGCAGCTTGGTGACCCGAGAGGGTAGGCCCGGACCTAGTTCCACACACCCGTGACCAGGGTAAGCCCAATCAAAAAATTGACAGTTTGGCAGAATGTGCAGATTTAGTCCCTGTGTTTTACTTCGCACATAAGTGACTATAACAGCTGGATATGCTGTTTTAGATGGTCCGAGAAGTGCAGCCCAACGGGTTCTTGGCTCATGACTCGTGTCGGGTCCAGAATAACGTTGAGGTATGGCAGGAAAGGTCCTTATAAGTTTATGCATAACAACTTTCCAAGGTTGATGTTTTTGGCACATCATGATAAAATTCTTATGAAATGCTATAATATGGTAGAAAATTTCTAATGGCCAACCTTATTTGCATTTGGTAGAATGACCAAGCATAGTGGAGTTTCCGGTTTAATCAAAAGGCCTCTCAAAGGCGTAGTTTCGCAAGTCGTCGCTTTTAGTCCCTTAATCGTACAAAGTAGCGCGAAATATCGTTTAACGATATCCAAGCCTTTCGTGGCCCATGTTGAGTATTCCCGAGCATGTGTTCAAATGTTACGACACTCCCGTTCGCTTAAATGGTCACCCAAAGGCGTAGATTTAAAAGTTGACGCTTTTGGTCCCTCTAATGCGAAATCTTGCGCATATCATCGTTTAATAGCATCGAAGCCTTATCTAATCCATATTAGGCATTCTCGAGAGTATTATTAAACATCACGATGCTTCGGGTTCGTAAAAAGGTCATTCAGAGGTATAATTAAACATATTGACGCTTTTAGTCCCTCTAACTTGCAAAGTTGCGCGTAACTTCACTTATAGGCATAAAAGCCTTAGATGGTCAATATTGGATATTTGCAAGAGTATAAACACACATCATGAAGCTCTTGGTTTGTTAAATGGTCACTCAGAGGTAAGAATTAACATGTTGACGCTTTTAACCCTTCGTCGCGCAAACTTCCAATTAATTACGCAAACGGCTACTCTCGATCAACAAGTGGCTCATTTGTAAATATGTATACCGTGTAACGTCTTTCAGAGGCTTGGTTTAAGCATGTTGACACTGTTAGTCCTTTCGCAAACAAAGTTTTCGATTTTTCACAAAATTAGTCCCTCAAATTCAATGTTTGACTTTATTAGGGTTTAGTACACGTGTCGATACATCATTGGGCATGATTTTACGAGGTGTTACACAAACCAGCCGTTCATAAAGAAAGTCCTGACCCATCCACAGAACCGCTGAAGAGATCACACTATTCCACGCCTCCACCTCCTTCTCTAAGAACCCTATTGCTAAACTTTTTTCTTTAAAAACAACCATGCATTTTAACCCCCCCCCCCCCAAGTAACACACTGGGCTCTCCATGTATCCCCCACATCTAGCAATGTCCGAATCTCTTCTAGCACCAACACATCTCTGACTTCGATTATGACTGCCGTCATCATACAATGATCAGGATACAAGGCTATCCTATCCTCCGCTTCCACCACCTTTTTCGGCTTCCCTTGCTTGGCCTTAATACCATGAACAATCTCAACATACGTTACCCTTTAGACACACTGGTAGGTGTATATCCTGCAGGTAGGGTACAAGCTGGAGCTTGGTTGGGTGCCGGACCAGTCCATACCGTGCGATTCAGATACTCGTTTCTCCCATTCAGCCCATAATGGTAGAACAACTTTTGATCTTTATCGAATTTGGTCAATGAAACATTTAGTTTAGCTTCAAAAATCTTCACCGTATTCATACCTTGTAACGTAACCCGAACATCCACGACCCCTTCCAATCTCACTAACCCGAAGTAATTACCTTTCACATCACATTTCTTCGCAACGTAGGCGTCCTTGACAACTCTGTGTGGCTGAAAAGCCTTCCACAACAAGGTTTTTGACACCCCACCTGGAAGATTTGTCACAAAGAATGTTGTCACAGGTCTTTTGTTGTCTCCCTCTCCTCGCCATTTTCGGTGCCGGGCCTCATTCCTCGCACTCCCTCTCCCTCCCATGGAGGATTTAAGAGAGAGAAAGTGAGTGGAATTGATAATAATAAAAGAGTTACTTTGTGATCACTACATGAAAGTCTTAACTAGGATAGTTTCTTAT
This sequence comes from Helianthus tuberosus, assembly GCA_030545235.1. Taxonomy (NCBI): domain Eukaryota; kingdom Viridiplantae; phylum Streptophyta; class Magnoliopsida; order Asterales; family Asteraceae; genus Helianthus; species Helianthus tuberosus. Next base: position 30,255 of record JARYGA010054656.1, on the reverse strand, counting down.
AAAATGATTTCTTACAACTTATATTTCTACCATTTGTTTTAGTCAAAATCCATATTAACTAATTTTTCATATAAAATTTTAAAGATATATACGTTGGTGGTGATTTATCAGAAACATACGACGGTCTAATAGTTTGTCGGTGATTAGAGGCTAATAGTTGTTGCCATTAGTCATTTTGAGGTTTGGTTCCCAATCAGACCATCGGGTATGGGGTCGTCCCCTCCCCATCTCGGGTCGTCGCCAGCGTCGCACACCGTCCCCTTCGGGTCGTCGCGTCGCACACGGCATTCTGCCGACGATGGGGATGAAGCTTGGTGATTGGCTGCTTTAATTTTGGTGGTCCCCTCAAGTTTGTGCTCTCTCTCTCCTTGCATGGTACTAGTGAATGAGCACAAGGTACAACTCTTTGGGTAGTCATTGCGTCCCCTCCACACCCTTGGGTAGTCGCCAAGGGGATGGTCCTCCACCCTTGATGAGGTGGCGCCTACGTGGCGGATGGTCCCTTTGGGGACTAACCTCACCATGCCCTATGGTCTCAATTGTCTGGCAATGGTTTATGACTGCCTAGCCGTCAAAATGCGAGCATTTTCTAAAAAACACAGTCCCTTATAGATAGGCTTTTCTAGACAATTGTTGGAAATCTGTCAATGAATGACTCTGACGGTAACCCATGCCTTTTAGATGATGGGGTGTGATAAATATACCCAAGACATGGATTAATATACCAATTTGTCAAACTTAGTAATGATTAAGTACTTTAGTACATTATTTTATTATAAAAGTTAAAAGTAATAATTATGTTTATTATGTTATTTACTTTATTACATTATTTTATTATAAAAGTCAAAAGTAATAATTATGTTTTTTATGTTATTTTATTTTATAATACTTTTGTTACTTTTTTATATTTTGTTATACTATTATTAGTATTAATATCAATATTAATAAATAAATAAATAATTAAGACACTTAATTATAAATACGAAAGTGAAAAAGTTCATCATAAATAAATAAAAGTTCATCTAATAAAAAAGCAAACGTGCAAACATTAAAATAATTAATCACCTAGATCGACAAAACCACTTTCACGACGATAAAGTTGGGTATATTATTATAGACGCCACCTATATAATTATGGCTCCTAGTGGTGGGAAAAGCAGACAATATTGGTGATAACGGGGGCCGCATGTTACAGTAGTTCTATGATCATCACAAATTGTTGGGGTTGATGATCAAGATTTCCCTGTCTTTTGATATTAACCTAATACCCAACTCTTTTGTAAAAGTTTGTGCTCAACTACTCATCCAAATGTTACAGTATAACTTGTATAATTTGGACAAAGAAAGTATATATTATGGCAAATTATTTAAGCGATAGATACACTGCAAACTGAAGTAAATCATATGTTTTAGAAAAATAGAAGATAATGAGTTTGTAGGTTCTTAAATTTTCAATGATCGTTATCTTTATAATCAAGTTAGATATTTTAATATATTCTATATGGTTTCAAGATTTTCGATCTTTTTGGGCTATAGCGGGATTTGCTGTTGCAGTCATTTTCACATACAGAGCGTTAAGAACACCTAATGGATCTCGAAGAAGACAAACCAAAAGTCAACAACACTTCTGGAATCAATAGTCATCCAAATGAAAACTCATTAACAACCGGCTTTTTACGAAATCACGCTCAATCACGCCCAAAAGGGTGGGGCATTGGCGTTTTCAGACGTGTTTGGGGGCTTTTTTGAAATAATCACGCCCACTACGAACGGTCTTATAATAATTGTTTAAACAATTTTTGAAATTACTTTTATTTCTCCTTTTTAATCATGTTTTTTTTTTGAAAAGTAAACTTCATTAACACGAAAGCCAACCCAAGCTAGGCCGACACAAAACAACAAACTACAAGATTGCATTTCTACAAATGAGCACCACTCCCTCGATTCTATCCATTTGTGTTTCGATCTATTGGAAAACTAAAGAAAACCCAAAGCCTTGATCTCACTAAAAATACTTTCTAATCTAACCGGAATATTAGAAAAAAAGGCATTGTTCCTAGCCCGCCATAAACTCCAACACGCGATCATGATAATGCCATGGACAGCTTCCTTCTTCCTCTCCGAAATTCTGAGATCTTTATGGAAAGAGAGGAGGTCTTTTAGAGAAAAACAATAAATATTGGGAATTTTGCACCATGAACTAATACCAAGCCTCGCGTTCGAAGCGATATAACACGCAACAAACAAATGGTCGACAGTTTCCTCTTCCTAATTGCATAGCCGACATGAAGAGTCCCCAATCGCTATATTCCTTTGCTTTAGAGCGTCAGCCGTTGGCACTCTATCCATCTCCATTCTCCATGCGTGGATATTGACTTTTGCAGGAATCCATTTGCACCAATCCAAAATAAAACTATTTCCCTGATCAACTTCCTCTTTCAGCAGCTTCTTGACAACTTTAACCAAAAATAAACCCGCTGAATCCATACTCCATTTCCATCGGTCCACCTCAGAAGAAACTTGAACACCATTAAGCGAAGAAACTAACATATCGAAACTGGACAACAGACCAACATCGGATATGACCAAATTCCAGCTCTAGATATATTGAACCTCGCTGCCGAGATTCATGATCCTATCAGCCACCTTGAACTTCTTGTCAGTTTCCAATCTGAACAAATCTGGGAACACAGAGTTGAGAGGTTCATTGAAAAGCCATGAGTCAAGCCAAAAAGCAATGTCTTTTCCGTTACATATCGAACCTTTCAAATAATAACGAAGAGGACGACCGGCCGCCTTAGTGTTGATAAAATTCTTGGCTATATTATTCCAAACCCCATTGAGTGATTTTTTGAAAGGAATACACTCCCACCCCACCCTACTTGAATGGAGCGCGTCGATCACTTTCTTCCAAAGATTACTATTTTCCGTCTTATACCTCCATCCCCATTTAGCTAAAAGAGACGTGTTCACAATTGTAATTTGTTTAAGCCCAAACCTCCGTTTTTCTTGTGACGGGAAACCTTGTCCCATGAGACCCAGTGTATTTTCCTTTCTTCCGAAGAGCCACCCCACAAGAACTTTTTTTATCATAGATTCAAGATCGAATATAACCTTTTTTGGCGCTTTGTAGAGAGAGAAATAATAAGACGTCAAACTTTCCAAAAACGATTTGATTAAAACCACCCTCCCCCAATAGATAGGAGACGAGACTTCCAACTGGCGAGACGAGCACGAAAAAATCTCAATGACCGGTTGCCAATTGGAAACTCTATTCATATTGGCTCCTACTTTAAGACCGAGATATTTAAAAGGTGGGCATTCCAGTTTGCATCCCACCACATCGGCCATCACCCCTATTTCTTCCAAACCCACTCCAATACCATAAAGGTTCGACTTGTCAATATTAAGTTTAAGACCCAAACATAAATGGAAGCACCGAAGGATTCTAACAATATTCACCACTTCAATTCTAGACCAATCACCCATCAATATAGCATCGTCCGCATATAAAAGATGAGCAATATTCGGCCCGTTATTAGGAGTAGAAATACCTTTGATAACTCCCGCTTCTTTAGCATTATCGATCATACAAGAAAGGGCCTCCATAACTACCAAGAAAAGAAACGGAGACTAGGGATCCCCCCGCCTCATCCCTTTCTCGCATTTGAAAGTGAAAGTGGGCGATCCGTTGACCAACACGGAAGAGTTGGCTGACTTCAAAATACCCAAAACCCAATTGCACCACTTGTTGTGAAACCCTATTTGATGGAGAATGTTCACTACGAATTTCCAATTTACGTTATCATACGCCTTATCGAAATCAATTTTTAGAATGAAAGCCTTGGAGTTCTTTTTTTTATCCAAGAGATATGATCGTTGACTATTGTTGATACACTTTTGTGTGGACGCGGCACATTCGGTTCGAGCCTTTAACGGAATGAAGACCAAGTCGGATATCCTCCTATCCCACTTGGGTCCGACAAGTTTGCTCTGTTTAATTTGTAATGTATAAACAAACAATGCATGTTGAATTTATGGCATTATTTGTTTGTGTGTTTATTTAGTTGCTGGGCCAAATCTTCTTTGGGCTTTGACTTCACTTGGGGCCAAACATGATCTTGGTGAAACACCCCTGATCATGACGAAACATGAAGAAACACAAAGTGTTTCACCCACTACAGGACAAAAGCATGATGAAACAAAGTGTTTCATCATGCTACATGACGAAACACGGCGGAACTCCCCTGTTTCGTCGTGTGATTGGGCTTCTTCAGGCCCAATGACTGGCCAATGTTGTTTCATCGAGCCCATGTGTGTTTCGTCGTAGTTAATGCCCAGGTTACTATATAAATAGCTTTCTGGTTTCACTTTGAAAATAGATGAGAGCATACCCTGAGAGTTATTCTGTAAAACTGTGTGTGTATCAGTTGTTCTCGGTTCTCATCCCGTTTAATCAATAGATTGTGTTTAATTGGTTTTTCCGTGTTGTTACTATATGTGTTTGGTTTGGCATTGTTACGGGGATTCCGCACCCGTGACATTGTTTGTGATAAACAAGTATTCGGTTTTCGTTATCGATCCTCAGATTTCGGGACCTACAAGTGGTATCAGAGCTTTAGCTCTAATCCTTGTTTAAAACCAAACCTAGTTCGGTTTTTATCAAGTTTGAAACTGATTGTTTATGTTTTCCTAAAAACTTTGTTCTTGAAAGTTCACATATGTCTGGAAAACTCATCTTAAAATCGGTTGGATATTGTCATGTGCTAAAAGTTTTATCAAAAACCTTGTTGTCTTGATTGTTCACGTTGAAAAACCGGGTTTTTAGTAAAAGTTTTAAGCAAAATCGTGTTCGAAAATTTATTAGGATCATCAAATATTCAAGTTGTTCATAACTGTTCTTGAAAAATATTTGTGTTTGATCTAAAATTGTGGTTTGATTGAAGTGTTTGTGCTTAAAATATATTAATTTGACTTGGGTGTACAAAACTATGATGGGTTGTTGAAATAGAAATTTCTAAAGTCATCAAAGTATGTTGTGAGTTGAATTTTGAGCTCTTGTGTCAGACTGTGAGATAAGGATTATTTGAAAATATCTCACCAACTACTATCTTATCTTATCTTGACTGAAGATTGGGTTTCGTGGATTGTGTGTTTCGTCGATCAGATCCAATTAAATCAGTTTCGTCGCACCTTTCAGCAATCACCTGTTTCGTCGCACCTTTCAAAGATTCTGTTTCGTCGACATCAGATCACTTTCGTCATTCATCAGATATACCTGTGTTTCGTCGTGCATTTGAATTGGGCTTCAAACTGTATTGGGCCTCATCAGTTTCGTCGCATAACAATCAAGGGACAAGGGTTTCGTCGTTGGTCAACAAAGAACATCAGTTTCGTCGTACATCAAACATCACATCTGTTTCATCGCCAAGATCTCACATCTGTTTCGTCGCCAAGATCCCACATCTATTTCGTTGATCCATCAATACAGAACAGTTTCGTCGACATTACATCATACACTATTCAGTTTCGTCTCCAAGAATTCAAGATCTGTTTCGTCGATCATAACTCAACATCTGTTTCGTCGTTCATTATCAAATAGAGTGTTTCATCGTGATCATTTTTTATTTTTAACAGAGGACTTCTAAAAGTGATTTAACAGTTTGAGTTCAAGTGTGTGATCAGTTTTTCACATACATACTTCAATCATGAGTTGTACGAGCCCATGGGATTGGAGTACGGACTCAAAACCAGATCAAAAACCGACTTCGATGGCCGAATATTTAGCGAGTACCGTACCTCAACAACAACAATCTATTAGTGCAAGACAATGGGCAATGGTGTCGAATCAAAATCAGAGCATTCAAAATCTTTTGCTTAGTGAGAGTGAGACGGGTAGCAACAATCGCCCGCCAAAGTTAAATTACATGAATGACTATCTATCATGGAAGGGTCGTTTCCATAATTACGTTCAAGGGCAAAACACATAATTATGGACGTGTTTCACCTCTTCATTTAGTGAAGCTCTTGAAGAAGCAGGATCAAATGCGACAACTTTCAATAATATGCAAGAAGCCGACAAAAAGGCATATGATCTGGAGAAGAAGGCGTATGCTATTCTCACTCAAGCACTTCACAAAGACATCTTTCATCAATTCTCTTATTGTAAGAACACGAAAGGTTTATGGGATGCATTGGTAGCGAGAGGAGAAGGAAATGCAGCTACTAGAAAGACACGCCATGATCTATTGAAGAAAGAGTTTGAATCATTTCAGTTCTTGGAGAATGAAACTCTAAATGATATGACTTCTCGTTTTTATCATTTGATTAGTGAAATGAGTCCTTATAATGTTGCTGCAACTCATTCGGAAATGGTTGCACGATTTGGTGATGCTCTACCTCCTAAGTGGAGTCCATTCATTGAGCTTCTAAAGCATACGGGTGCTCTGGATGCAGCCAATGTCAGTCTTTATGAATTCATTCAGAAGTTGGAGCACAAGAACGAAGAGGAAATTCGGAAAGCTAAAAGGATTGCAATTGCACCTCCTCAAAACACAGAAATGTATTTGCCTGGTTTTGGTCCTTCAGCTAGTTCTAGTTCCATTCAGCAACCGAATCTTCAAACGGCGTTTGTGTCTAATACAAATCTCCGTTTCCACAGTGGAATCAAAGTGCTTATCTTTCACAATCCATACCTTCACCTCAAGTTACCACTACTCAACAACAGTGGAATCAAAGCGCTTACATGTCACAATCCATACCCCAACCTCAAGCCCATCCACAACAATAACAAACGCATTATACCAACAATCCTTTACCCCAAAACACCAACACTGTTAGAGTTGATACTTCCAATCTTTCAAAAGTCAGTGTAGAAGTTGCAAAGGAACATTTGGAACTACTCAACACAATGTTCAGTTCCTATTGTGGATTGGTAGCTGGTCAAATTGGAAACATCAATATGACCAATGAAGATTATCAGCAGATAGATCGTGATGAAATGGAGTTAATGGATATCAAGTGGGCGTTTGCAAGTGCTGTTAGAAGGGCAAAGGATTTCATGACTCGAACTGGAAGAACAAATTTGGAAGGAAAAAATGATACGAAGTACGGGTTTAATAAAGATGCGGTTACATGTTTCAATTGTGGCGAAAAGGGTCACTTCAAACGTGAGTGCACCCGACCAAGCAAACAAGGCAATCAGAATCCGTTCAGAAATCAGACGAGTACTTCTAATGCAAATCAAGAAAATCGTGAACGAAGGATAGTAGCGGTGAACAACAATCAGAACCAGAACCAGTCTGGACCTTCAAACACCAACAGAGCATTAGTTGTTCAAGCTGATGAAGGGTGTAATTGGTCTGTACAATTCGGAGATAATGATCAAGGAGGTGGAACCGCATGCTATGCAAAAATCATCAATCACATCAAGTATGTTCACAAGGAAGAGTTTTCTGAAAGTGATGATAGCTCGGGTTATAGCGGGAGTTCAGATGAAGAAAGCTCGAATGCGGGAGATTATAATTCTGAAGATGGATCTTTTTCTTATCAGACTGCCTTTATGGCGAATGTCTCGGCCTCGACAAGTCATGTAAATTCTGATCCTCCTACTCCTAGTGTTTGTAATGTTTGTGCAGAATTGAAAGATGAATCTGAAAAGGTTCACAGTCATAACCAAAGTTTGGTTGTTGAGTTGTCTAAGTGTAAGGAGGCAAATATGGCTCTAGCTAGAAACGAAAAAGAATTTAAATCTGTGATTGAGACTTTAAAGAAAAGTGTTTCCGAATTAACAAAAACTGTTTTCAACAAACAAATTGGTATTAATAACTACATTAATATCATTGAGGAAACAGAGAAAGAGCTAGTCGTTGCCAAATGCGAGCATGATGCGATCAAGCTCAAATTGGATAGTTATTCTAACTCCCGATATGTGCTTGATCACATCATAGATGTTCAAAAGCTGAAAGGGAATGTGAAAGGCGTTGGGTATAAGTCGTGACCGCCCCCTTTGAGACACAACTATACCAGAATGCCCGATGAAGAGGATATGCCTCGTTTTGAACCCAGTGTGCCTCTTGATTATGAGGAAGTTACTACTGGCCTAGGGTTCAAATCGGACAGTTCTTCAAGTACATCATCTGAGCAAACAGAAACTTCAACATCTACGAAACAAAGTCCTCCAATTATTGAGGACTATGAGTCGTCTGATGATGAATCAGAATCAGATGTGAATGACCAGGATGAATCACTTGATAAGAAGAAGGGAATAGAAATTCCAATTGAGAATCATATTCTTTGTGATCCTCCTATTCCTGCTGTGCAACAAGTTGTCAAACAAGTGATAGATCCTATCAAGAATGACAAGAAATCTGTGTCTACCATTAAGAGTAATAATGTGTTGTATACTTTGGTTGGTGATTCTAAAATCTATTCAGATCACGATTTTCCAATTAAAAATGTCAATCCATCTTCGATTGATAAAGTTTTTGAAGATAATACAAACAAGTTTTTGGGAAAGACAATTCCAGGAGTCATTGTAACTCAATGTGACCCAATTCCAAAAGCTGAAATCAGGAAACAATTTGGAAATCAAAAATCACCAACAAAACAACAAACTATTGCTAATAAGGGTAAACAACCAAAAAGGCGAGCTCAAAAGCCTAATGTTTCTCAATCAAAATCTGAAACAAACGGAGCTCGTAACCAGAAGAAAAACAGTGTTGTCAAGTTTGTAGCATCGAAGGGTACTGATAAAATTGAGACTTTTGAAAACAAATCAAACACCGATTTTATCCAACAAGTCAAGATTTTAAAACGTAACAGCCAAAACAATTACACTCAACATACAAACGGGTGTGATGAAAAAGCAAGTACCTCAGGTTCTACGGGTTCGACATCTGTTGGTCGATCAAATTCTCCTAAGTTTGTGGAAAGGAGAACGTGTTTTAAGTGTGGGGAGTTTGGACATACCATTAAAAATTGTACAAATACTCCCAAAGAGAAATTTGTTGAAAGAGCACCACCTGAAAAGGTTCACCCTCAACGTCGTCCCGTTTCACCAAAACATGATAAAAGAACGGTTAAAGAACAAGAAACAAAACAACGACGTCAAAACGTCAAAGAAGTTGAAAAGGCGTTCAAACCGGAGGTTGTCCAAACAAAGTCTGTTAAGTTAGAAATTAAAAATGAAAAAAAAAACAGATTTGGAAACCAAAATCGGTAACTGTTTCAGGGGAAGCTCAATCCATCCCGAATCATCAGGAAATCAAAGTCACAATCCTCGATGATGAAGGACGACCCAAGTCTGTTAAGGCTTGGGTCCCCCTCTCCAACTAATCTCTGAGTGAGTGTGCAGGATGTTCCAGGAGGAACTATCGATAGTCATCGGATCATTGATAGTGGAGTGTCCATGCACAAGATCGACGACAAAAGAAATTGTTGCCTTTGATGGAGAGAAGAAGAAAAGGGAAACAGAGTTGTCTGTTGAAAGAAATTGAAAGCTTCGACAAATTGAAAATCATTCCAAGAGTTTGATTGTTTAATGGCTTTGATCGGGTCCCCAGGGTAGATTCAAATCAAAATGTACGCACCTGCAGCACGTCTGAAGTTCAAAATCAACAAGATGAATGTGCAGTGTACATTTCTTCGCGGTGTGATTGAAGAAAATGTGTTTGTTGAACAAACCAACCGGGTGTGCGGATGCCTTAGCATGGATTGAACAACCGCACACTACTTCTCAAAGAGAAAGACAAAGACCTTCGCTGGTGCAATGTGGAAGACCAGCCGGACCCAGAGGTTTATGATCTTGTTGCTGTGAAGAGATCTCTCAGTAGCTACAAAATCGACTTTGAAGTCCACACCGGGTGGATATCTAGTTTGGGAGAGCGCTCAGATTCCTGGCATTGCACGAAGCAGTTGCAGGATACGGTTTTAAATTTCTAATCTCTCCTATACTTGTCGATATTTAAGTTGCTTTATGAATTATTATCATCTCGTACAGCACTCTTTGACCAGACAAGTTGACCTCAAATATCACCTCACACGTGATTGTTTCAATATGAAACTCGTCAATGTTGTCATGGTCCACACCGCTTACCGACGTGCCAACTCATTTTCCTAAAATTCGATAAAATCACTTCTTATTAAATTAATTTTGGTAAACGGCATTGAGGTAAAACATGAGTTAACCAACACCGGGAAATCTTTTTGTAAATACCTTTGTGTTTTTAAAATTTACTTAGTTTGTTGATTTTAGGGGGAGTAAATCCAAATTTGAAAATTCAAAAACATCGAAAAATTTCAAAACCCAAAAATATTTAGAAAAACAAAAATGAGTTTCCTGGCGAGAAAAAGAGAAAATGATAGTACATCAGTGGTCTGTCCAAACCTCTTCAAACTAAACTTAAAATGAAAAGCGATAAGCAGCTCTATATTCGATGTATCGGTAGGCTCATAATCATTTTAAAGTGTGCAGGGTGATATAAACCTTAATCAACTGAAGACCAGGTGGGAACCATTAATTGGCATATGGTCTTAGTACCGAAATTTCGTTTGAGAGATTGCCGAGGTTCTGAGATATTCGGTCTTTATGCTGCTTATCATCTGGGTATCATGGTTGTATCTTTTACCGAAAAATAACGAAGACGAAGTCTAGATCTTCCATGATACCATACATACGTATACATATTGCATTTGACCTCAATAAGTGATCAACAATCACATGTCCAAACAAATAAGTGATAATATATCACATTTATCCGGGAGTCAAGTTTGTCTCTCTGCTGTACGAAAGTACTGACCTGTTCACGGACTTGCTCCTGTGCCCTCATGCATATGAAAATCAAGTTCCTCATCAATAAGTGATTCTATCACATAGGGCTTGTTTTCAATCAAAATAAGTGAGTTTCTCACATTCTTTTATACGGTCAAACAGAAGATAATCGGTATACTCACCGGTAAGATGAACTCTAGTGCATACCTTGATACGGGAATGTGTCGTGTGTGGATGAACACCGGTCGGTAAGTATAAATCATACCTTAACGTATCCCCTCGCCATGATTACATCTGATAAGTTGAGCTTAAGTGGACAACAATACCAATAATCGTTATAGGATGCTTATCTTAATGTGAACTAATTGAACAACAAGAGCGTTGTGGCGTGACCATATACTGATATGATTCTCTTACCCTCGAAACTCGCAAAAAGAATGTTTGTAAATATTTGTTTACTGCTTTCATTTCTGCATCTTTGTATATATTTATTTATTGCTTTCCGTCTTTACATTTGAAAAATGAAAAATTTCAAAAAGATTTTAGGTGTGTTTTAATCTAAACTTTATAAAAGCCAAAAAGATTTTGCTTTCAGTTTATTTTAGATTGACCGATGTTGGAACTCGAGTCTATCCTACCCAAAATCATGATCGTAAGCCGGAAAACAACTACATCTTCATAAATAGTCGAAGTTAACAAGTTTTGAAAGTAAGGGATTAAAATTGATCATTTTCTAAACTTTCAAACTGTTGTCAGTCGGTGTTTGATTAAGATTTGATCTCATATGTGTCATTTGTTTAAATGTTAACTATATTCCAAGCGGTTGTTCTCATTACGCGTTTAGATTTCTTGCGTGTGTAGATGCTAAAGGCGAGGAGAACATGTTCGATGACAAGCTTTGGAATGAAGACACGACGTGGAGGCACTCAAAAGATAAAAATGATCGAGTTGCCGCTGACCCTTCATCAATACCACAAGGATCTGAAGAATTAACGATCAAAAGATTCACGAGCATGACTCAATGGAGAGTTCATTCTAAGTGGGAGTTTGTTAACACACTTCCTAAATGCAAAGGGAGTTTGTTGATACACTTTCTTCTTACGACGCGTGAAGACTTTGAAGATCCTCCGACATGAAAGACATGGAAGTCGAACCATCACAGCAGCGTCCAAGGGGGAGTTTGTTGATACACTTTTGTGTGGACGCGACACGTTCGGTTCGAGCCTTTAACGGAATGAAGACCAAGTCGGATATCCTCTTATCCCACTTGGGTCCGACAAGTTTGTTTCGTTTAATTTGTAATGTATAAACAAACAATGCATGTTGCATTTAGGGTATTATTTGTTTGTGTGTTTATTTAGTTGTTGGGCCAAATCTTCTTTGGGCTTTGACTTCACTTGGGCCCAAACATGATCATGGTGAAACACCCCTGATCATGACGAAACATGAAGAAACACAAAGTGTTTCACCCACTACAGGACAAAAGCATGATGAAACAAAGTGTTTCATCATGCTACATGACGAAACACGGCGAAACTCCCCTGTTTCGTCGTGTGATTGGGCTTCTTCAGGCCCAATGACTGGCCAATGTTGTTTCGTCGAGCCCATGTGTGTTTCGTCATAGTTAAGGCCCAGGTTACTATATAAACAGCTTTCTGGTTTCACTTTCAAACTAGATGAGAGCATACCCTGAGAGTTATTCTGTAAAACTGTGTGTGTATCAGTTGTTCTCGGTTCTCATCCCGTTTAATCAATAGATTGTGTTTCATTGGTTATTCCATGTTGTTACTATCTGTGTTTGGTTTGGCATTGTTACGGGGATTCCGCACCCGTGACATTGTTTGTGATAAACAAGGATTCGGTTTTCGTTATCGATCCTCAGATTTCGGGACCTACAACTATAAGGGGACCATCCAAGATAAATCTTCCTTTGAGAAATGCCGATTGCGATTCCGAAATAACCCCATCTAAAACGAACCTCATTCGATTAGCAAGAACTTTAGAAATCACCTTACTAATCACACCAACCAGATTGATGGGCCTATAGTTACTTAGAGAAACCGGATCTGTAACCTTCGGGATTAAGGCAATAAAAGAAGCTCCACTTCCTAACGAAATATCTCTATAATTGTGAAACCATTCAAAGAATATCTCCTTTTTAATCATGTCATTGCAATTTTTGAAATTACTTCTAATAATTGTTAGTTTATGGAAAGTTGTTCCACCATAAAAGTTACTTTATGGAAACTTGAAATAAATTTGAAAAGTTGACTGAAATGACGCTAACTTGTGGGAAAAAAAGTAAAAGAAAATTGACTTTTAGGGTGTATTTAATAATACCCTTAGATGATTATTAAAGTGGGACCTTTTAATTTTACCGGCAGACAAGTTCACTAGTATATTCAACTATAAATTTCTAACTAGCTAGTTCTTCCTAAGTTGCAATCCAAGTTTAATCAAACTAGATAAGAACGGGAAGGTTAAAAGGATTGAAAGTTCAGAACATAAAATATGTCGTAAATGTGTGTTTGTTTTGCTAATAAGTATAAAAACATATGAATAATACAAAAAACAAGAGATGAAAACAAAGTTATGATGCTAAAGAATCTGGTAATTTCGGCGACAAATCATATCCATTTTTGATGTTACCTTGTTTGCCGTACGTTTAGGAATCCTTGAGAATAGGAGTGATCTTATAAATTTTAACAACCCGTTGGAGCTCGTGGATTTTATTCACAATAGTTGTTTACAAAGAATGAATACGAAAGTAACAATATTCATCAATACTGAATTAGATTAGGGTAAGGTACTAATTATTTTAAGAGCCCTTTTGGTTTCAATCAATTTATAAGCAACATACAATTGGTTCAAAGAACTCCACTAATTAAAGTAGATAAGAATGGGGTGGTTAAAAGGATTGAAAGTTCAGGACATAAAACATGTCGCAAATATGTGTTTGTTTTGCTAATCAGTATAAAAAATATATGAATAATACAAAAAACAGGAGATGAAAACAAAGTTATGCTGCTAAAGAATCTGGTAATTTCGACGACAAATAATATCCATTTTCGATGTTACCTTGTTTGCTGTACGTTTAGGAATCCTAGAGAATAGGAGTGGCTTCAATCGGCAGTTCTTTAACGATAATAAAGGTGGTCAAATTGTCAATGAGCTGTTGATGGAGTCGTAATGGATTAGTAAGTATGGATATTATTTCTCAAGAATTATCACATATATGTATTCATATATTTCAATTAGTCAAGTATCGATAGACAACAAAAAAAAGGGCCAGTAATGAACACATCGATAGACAACAAAAAAAGGGTCAGTAATGAACACATGTGTAACAAAAAAAAGTGTTGACATGTTTGTAAATTTAATAATTTATGTAAGCTTTATGATTTTTTATTAGATTGTCTTTACACTCCAACTAGAACTAGATATAGATGCGGACAAATCTCCAATCGTTATGCAGCTATACCTTTCAAATTGGTAGGACCTATTGCAATACACAAGAAACTAGAGGTGTAGTTTGGTTAACTATAAATATCCAAGACATACACACAAAAGAAAAAAACCGATCATAGAACCAAAATCGTCATGATTCCTTCGGTTTTACAGAACTTCATGTTTCCACCAGCACCATCTTTGTTCGTGACCACGAAGTTGATGATAGATATCTCATCGCTTACATGCGCCGGGTACATGGAATCCACAGGCAGACACATGCAGTATTCCAAATTCTTGAACCAAGGTCTTACAAAGAAAGAGAGCGAAATCAAGTTTTCGAGTAGAACTGGGATGCTTTTGTTCTATACACCGGCGTTTCTTGTGGGCATGTCTTCTTTCCTTGTGTTCCCCGATCAAGATTTTAGATTTATGTTGCTTGCTACGGCTCTTACCGTTCATTTCTTGAAACGGGTACTTGAGGTACACTACTTTCTAACATATGATTCTTTTAATGAATTCGTTATTAACTATTTCTACTTGTTAAAAAAATTAAACTAAATGTTTTTTATAATTTTTATTTAGCAATTATGTAATTATTACATATCAATGCAAAACGTACATAAACTTATAACTTATGATGATTGTAAAATATGACTATTCTTTTAGCTACTTTATAAAACCTTTCTAAATAATTTTTATTACTCTTCAAAATTAAGCCTTACAAATTTTAGCGTTCCCGTCGCATGGGTTTCATCCATTAGTTCATAAACATCTACAAAATTGGCAGCAAGAACTTAACCCATGGCCGCGCATTGCTCGGCCAAAAGGACCGACATAATAAATTGATGGGATGGGGATTTGCAGAAAACAAAATCGTTTTCGTCGTTTCTTTATTTCTTTTCCTTTTGTCCTTTTTTATAATTTCTTGTTGTAAAATCTGTACATTTTCAGAATTTCAAAAAATTGTTACGTTTTTTTATACATGTATATATATATATATATATTTAGGGAGCCGCTAGAATGAGAACCAGCACGAGTTATGAGAACCGCGAGAACCAAGTGCCATGGAGGGGCGTTGACCACGATTTTTTTTACAACTAGATCCGTATATTTTAACAACATTCGTAAAAAAAAATTTCAAACGGCGCGCCCGAGGGGGTAGGTTTTTACACCCAAAGTTTGTAAAAAGAAAAAACAAAAAAATAATAAAAACACCAAACTTTGGGTGTAAAAAACTACCCCCTCGGGCGCGCCGTTTGAATTTTTTTTTACGAATGTTGTTAAAATATACGGATCTAGTTGTAAAAAAAAAAAATCGTGGTCAACACCGCACTTGGTTCTCGCGGTTCTCATAACTCGTGGTGGTTCTCATTCTAGCGGTCCCCTCATGCGAGAACTACATTTATTGCGAGAACAGCGACTCCGCGAGAACCAATGTGAATACTAAAAAATAAACCCACTACACCATAAAAAACCTAAAAAAACCTAACCCCCACCCCAAAAAACCTAACCCCCTTCCCCAAGCTAAATTTTAAAAACTAAACCCCCAAAAAACCTAACCCCTCCAAGCTAAATACTAAAAATTAAACCATAAAGCTAAACCCTCAAAAACCTAAAAAATCTAAATAGTAGCAATTTTTTTTAAAAAATATTAAAAAAAATTGTGTTTTTTATATTTTTTTAGGTATTTTTGGTTGTATTCACATTGATTCTCGCGGTTTTCGCAATAAAGGGTGATTCCTAACGAATTATTCTTTTATTGTTATATTTGTTTATTATGTAATAATTAAACATGGTTTGTTATATTTGCTTATATGGTGATAAAAACTAGGTGGTTTATATTAATAAATAAATTAGTTATGAAAAACAAAGTTAAAAGACGGTGATGATGTGGAAATGGTAATTGTGTTTTGAGATTGATACAATATTGTCTATGGAATGGAAAGGGCTGTGTTAGGAGTTTGTGAGTGTTGCTAACATGTCAGCTGCTTTGGCATAATTATGATGTTTTTAGGTTTCTACAGTGCATATATTCTTATACAACATATATTATTTTATATGCAGGTCTTGTTTCTTCACAAGTATAGCGGTTCTGTAGGGCTAGAATCTGCAATAGTTGTCACATTGAGTTATACCCTCTCCACCGTAACCATGCTATATGCTCAATATCTAACAGAAGATTTCCCGAATCCTTCAGTAGATCTCAAATATGTTGGAGTTGGGTTATTCTTGATGGGCATAATTGGAAACTTTTACCACCATTACCTTCTTGCTAATCTTAGGAAGGAGGGGGACAAAGAATACAAAATCCCTCAAGGAGGGTTATTTGATTTGGTTATATGCCCACACTATTTCTTCGAAATCTTGGGGTATGTGGGAATCTCTTGCATTTCTCAAACTGTTTACGCATTTGTTTTCACTTTAGGTACAATGTTTTATTTGATGGGGAGGAGTCATGCCACACGAGAATGGTACCTATCCAAGTTTGGGGACAAGTTCCCTAAGGAGGTTAAGGCTTTCATTCCATATGTTTTCTAGACCAAGGCTGGGAACGTACGGGAATATAAGATTAAAGTCATGTATTGAGAATACATTTCTATATTTTTATGTCTTTGACAATTTTTGTTGTGATGAATGAGAAGTGTATGTTTTAGGTAACATAAAAAATAATTAATAAATGAATACATAAAAATTGGTTGTGTTAAGTAACTAGTATCGAACCCTGCGCTTCGCGGCGGGTCGTAAGAGGATTTTCATGAGGATGTATTTGTTACATGATATATTAGTGGGTTATTATAGACCATGTAGACTTTAATTTAAACGACGTTAAAAATAAGTAATCAACACGTTTAAATAAACATATCTAGAGTTAATAGTTAGCTATAACTTTAATAAGGGAAATAAAAATAATTAAGTTTGTTACCTGATATATATTGAAAGGTTAATATAGACCATGTAGGCCTTAATCCAAACGGCAATAAAAATAAGTAATCAACACGATTAAGTGCATATTCTAGAGTTCAAAGTTAGCTTTACTTATAACAAGTAAAAAAAACAAAACAAAACAAAACTTATAGAAATGATAAAAGAACATATATTTGTTAAAAATTGAAAAAGAAAATTAACTTTATTAAACTTTAAAGGTCGTATGATAACTTTATTAAAGTTTGGGGGACGACGTAAATCATTTATAGAAAAAGAGTTATTATTACACTTCTATATAATAAATCTATCAAAATTCAAGTGTATAAACATAAATCATTTGTAAGAAAAGAGTTATTAGAATTCAGGTGTTCGTGTGCAAACTCTATAAAAGTTATGGTTAAAAACTTAAATTAAAAAAACCAATAATATTTGACCAATAAAGAAATACAACTGTTGCTTTTGTTACTTGTATAGAACTAGGTTATTTGATCGCGTATTCCGGCGGTGCAAGACTGCGAGCATTGGGTTGGTATCGGTTTGGTTCGTTACAATACTGGTATGATACATGCACTTCGTATAGAAATCATTCGACTGAAAACGACAAAAATGAACACAGGCACCGACACCGATGTTCAAACGGTATTGATTAGTTCAGATCGTCACAATATTTATATCATTTTTCATAAGACAGAGTTGTGTAAACTAAAAATGATCAACATCGGAAACCATAAAAATGAATACATGTATCGGTACCAATGTTGTTCATTTGGTTTGTTACGGCATAATGACGATATGGTTCAAGTTTATGAAAAGTAAAAACAATGAAAATAAATAGCGGCATAGATACAAATGTTGTTCAATCGTTTCGATACGTTTTGGTACATTAGCAACACATTGTCTATTTAAAAAAAAAAAAACTTTATCACAATATTGGAAAAAATAAACATGTATTATTAGAAAAAAAAAATCAAAATAAATGATGAATAATAATTTTAAAAAAATAAATAAATACTTCAAAATAATAATTATCATTCATTGTCGGTTTCGGTTCGGTTTGGTACACCTGCAATACAATATCCATTTTCAATAAAAGTTATATTGTAGTGTTAAAAAATATTGTTGCGGATTTAATATTTTTTAAATTAACAAACGCAAGTTATTAAAAGGGAATTAAATTAAATGGTAAATAAAATATTATTTCAAAATAAATGAATGCTTGAAAATAGGATTAAAAAAATAAAACACTTTAAAATAAAATATTCAATTAATATGTAACTAATATGTATATGTATAATAATATATTAAATTTGAATTACTTACATTATCACGTCACCAAAATTACAAGTTAGATTAGCTATGAGAAAAAAGAAAAAAACTGAATAACATAACCATAACTTAAAAACCCAAACCAAACAATTAAACAAATTGAGAAATCGAAGTTGGACTCTGTTTTTTCATAATATATTTGTGTTGCTCGTTTATCGTTATATATGTATAAATTATATTATATACTAATAAAAGTTGAAGTGAATGAATAGTTGATTTATTTACCATATTGCCATTGTGTTTTTTTTTTCCTTTCTTTTTACTTTTAACCTTTAACCTTTAACTTTCAATATTAACTTTTACCATCCCTTAACTCTTTAAAAAGATCTAGAAAATATTAGAATATGGGGTATGGGGCGGGGGTTGCGGCGTGGGTTGGGTACGAACGCCCAAGTCACCACCCCGGGTAGGCTTAGGTTTCGGCGTGGCCCCTTGGGCGAGGGTTTCAGCCCGGGCGTTGGGCGGGGCTATCAAGATGACATGGCGGCCTCTCATTGGCCAAGACAAGTAGCCGTTTGGGCTAGCCGTTGGCCAACAGCTATGTGTTTAAAAAAAATATCTAGGAAATATTAGAATATGGGGTATGGGCCGAGGGTTGTGGCGTGAGTTGGGTACAAACCCCCAACTCACCACCCTGGGTGGCCTTGGGTTTCGGCGTGGCCCCTTGGGCGGGGGTTTCATCCCGGGCGTTGGGCGGGGCTAGGGCTAGCCGTTGGCCAACAGCTATGTGTTTAAAAAAAATATCTAGGAAATATTAGAATATGGGGTATGGGCCGGGGGTTGTGGCGTGAGTTGGGTACAAACCCCCAAGTCACCACCCTGGGTGGCCTTGGGTTTCGGCATGGCCCCTTGGGCGGGGGTTTCATCCCGGGCGTTGGGCGGGGCTATCAAGATGACATGGCGGGATCTCATTGGCCAAGACAATTAGCCGTTTGGGCTAGCCGTTTGCCAACGGCTATGTGTTTAAAAAAAATGTAGGAAATATTAGAATATGGGGTATGGGGCGGGGGTTGTGTCGTGGGTTGGGTACAAACGCCCAAGTCACCACCCCGGGTGGGCTTGGGTTTCGGCGTGGCCCCTTGGGCGGGGGTTTCAGCCCGGGCGTTGGCGGGGCTATCAAGATGACATGGCGGGTTCTCATTGGCCAAGACAAGTAGCCGTTTGCCAAAGGCTATGTGTTTAAAAAAAGATCTAGGAAATATTAGAAAATGGGGTATGGGGCGGGGGTTGTGGCGTGGGTTGGGTACAAACGCCCAATTCACCACCCCGGGTCCGCGCCGCAACGCGCGAAAAAAACATTTATTAATTAAAAGATATATTAATTAAATGAATAGTGATTTCAACATTTATTAATTAAAACAAATGAATAGTGATTTGAACATATATTAATTAAAACAAACTAAATCAATAGTGATCTAGGAAATATAAGAATATGCGGTATTGGGCGGGGTTGTGGCGTGGGTTGGGTACAAACGCCCAAGTCACCACCCCGGGTGGGCTAGGGTTTCGGCGTAGCCCTTTAGGCAGGGGTTTCAGCCCGGGCGTTGGGCGGGGCTATCAAGATGACATGGCGGGATCTCATTGGCCAAGACAAGTAGCCGTTTGGGCTAGCCGTTTGCCAACAGCTATGTGTTTAAAAAAATATAGGAAATATTAGAATATGGGGTATGGGGCGGGGGTTGTGTCGTGGGTTGGGTACAAACGCCCAAGTCACCACCCCGAGTGGGCTTGGATTTCGGCGTGGCCCCTTGGGTGGGGGTTTCAATGACATGGCGGGATCTCATTGGCCAAGACAAGTAGCCGTTTGGGCTAGCCGTTTGCCAACGGCCATGTGTTTAAACAAAAAGATCTAGGAAATATTAGAATATGAGGTATGGGGCGGGGGTTGTGGCGTGGGTTGGGTACAAACGCCCAATTCACCACCCCGGGTCCGCGCCGCAACGCGCGCGCATGGTTAACAACTAGTTAAATAAATAAACCAAACCGAGCTGATATTGAATTGAACATTTTCATATATTTTATAAATAATATGGTATATGTTGGAAAGTTTTGTTGGATCATCATTTATAAATGTCTCTATAACACATTGATTAACCTTTTTTTTAACGACTCACAAACCCACTAATTCTATTTCTAAATCTACATATTTATCACTCATGAGACTAAAATCCTCAATTTCTAGAGAAGGGACATACTTTGTACATACCTCAGTTCAAGTAGGCTTCATATACCCTTTGGTACACGTTGATTACTTAGCAAAGAAAGTTTCAAAATCTACACATTTGACACTAAAACCCTCAATTTCTAAAGAGAAGAGACATACCTTTGTTCGAAACTTTCTATAAACAATAATGTCCTTTATCAGCGTTAACTATCTCTTTAAGATATTCTTTTAGGGTATACGGTGTCGACTCGGTAAAGGTCTTCGGCACCGATCGGTGACCACCGCCACAATTGTTTACTGATCAAGTTTAACGATTTTGGGGGCGAAATTGGTGAACCTTCACCGACTCGGTGAAGGTGAAGGAAAGGGGGAGAGAAAGGGTGTGTGGTGGGGTCCAATTCTTCTCAAACAATCACACATTTTTTTATACCTAAACCCCATTAGGTAAACCACCTCTAACGTTTTTTAGCATTAGGTAAACAATTTACATGACGCTATCTGATTGGGTAAACCCCATTAGGTAAACCACCTCTAACGTTTTTTAGCATTAGGTAAACAATTTACATGACGCTATCTAATTGGGTGTTTTGGGAGTTACCTATTCATGGAAGTTGTGCCCATTGGAAATGTTGCATGAAAAGGACATTACATACCTAAAGAATGTTGCATGAAAAATGTTGTATATCCATCTATCGGGATTATTTTATTTCACTACCATGGTTTTTATTTTTTTGAATGATGACTCAAACTCTCTAATCAACTACTAAACTGCATTTTTTTGTCATCACGATAATCAAACGTTCACCACTTGAAAAAAAAAATAAAAAATTAAACCCTTATCGAATACCATAGTACCATTAGACCAAAGCCCTAATTATTTATTGATCTAACTAGGTTATCACCCGTTATAGAACTTATAAGACTATAAATATTCAAATAAAAATTTAAGAAACCACAAACTTACTCATATTATTAATTGAGCCGTTTTAAATAAATATCAAGATAAGATTTTTGAGTCTACGGTTCTACTGGACTCCATCTTATGTTATTTATGTGATTTACGTGCTTACGCTAGACGAAGTGGTGGGTATGGTATCTGAATTATTAATGTTGTTAATCTGAGTTCCTATGTTGTGATGTGTCGAAGTATGTAGGGATGGGAATCAAACCCAAACCCGATGGGTAAATCCGAAACCTGACACATTTGGGACGAGTTTGGGTCGGTTAATCGGGTTTGGGACTATTTTTTAATTTTTTTGCGGGTTTGGGATGAGTTTGTGATTTGGTGATATACCTGTTTACCCAACCCGATTACCCGATAAGGTGTACCCGTTTACCAGATTGTATACCCAATATAATTTTGTTTATATTTTTTTAAATATGTATATATATGATACATCCATTTTTTAATAAATATAAGTATTTTATTTCGTATACATCGTAGTTATATAATATAACTAGGTTAGTTCCCCGTGTGTTACACGGGTTGAACAATTTAAACTACATAATAAATATTTCCTCTAAATGTAAAACAAAGATGAAGACATCTATATACCAAACATAAATGTGATGTTATATGATTCATAATAAAAAAAAATAATGTTTTAAAAAATATATGCATTGAAGGGTTGAGTAGTAATTGAATAAAGTATAATGTAATTTGTTAACATATAGAATTGTCAATATATGTATTTAAGAAAATGAACATTCGTGTGACAATTATAAATTTTGTTAAGTTTATTTTTTAAACATTTACTACCCATTGCATAAACTTCTGCACACAATCATGGTGATGATGATAAAACATTCAAATAAATTAAGAAAGACACGTGTTTCAACAAAATTATGTAAATATCCATTGAGAGACTTAGTATAACAATTCAACACCATATATAATCAACTTTATAAATTGTTTCAGTAAAATATATAGGATTGACATTTTACTTGTAAGTTGAGTGACTAAATTGGATAGAAAAAACTTCAAGCGGTTTAATTGAAAATATTATAAAATTTTGTTACAATACTACTCAATTTTCCCAAAAAAAATGAAAAAAAAATAATTGAGGCGTATTTGTTTTTTAATACCATACTGATTGTTATCGTTGAAATTTAAATTTTATAATCACCATTTTCCTCTTTATCTTTTTATTAATCCTTATCACCACTAACAAATTTATCATATTAGTAGATTGATTTAATAGGAAAAACATAATTAGAGGGTGCCTGAGGAAGTGACATGTGTCCCACAAGAGGTTTCTTTTATTATATAGATAGATTTTATAGTGATAATACTAAGGTTAAATTACACTTTTTGTCCTTTATGTTTGTAACGGATTGCAATAGGTACCCTTTAACTTTAATAATTACAGTAACAATCATTTATTTGGAAAACTTATTACACTGTACATCCTTTAATTAACACTAACTAGGTTAAAAATTTTAGTTAAGTATAACATGTGTCTTGCACATGAGGGTAGATTAGTAATTTACAATTGCATTTAAAACATGTCTTTCTATTTTCCTTTCACTTTCACAGCCACTCAGGGCATGTTTGGGTAAGCTTTTTAAAACAACTTATTGACTTATTGGCTTCTTGGAAAAGTCAGGATTTTGTGACTTATTGACTTATTGGTTTTTTCCCCTCACATACACCCTCTTTGCCAAACATCATTTTAGAGCTTATGACTTTTCAAAAAGCCAATAAGTCAATAAGTTGTTTCAAAAAGCTTACCCAAACATGCCCTCAATACAAAACCTTATCCCTTTCTCTTTCATGCCTCTCTCTCTCTAGAAAAAGCCGGCCACCACCCTTGGTAGCGGAGCCACGGCGGCAGCGTGGCATGGCGATGGTGTCACGCATGTCCTTGAAAGAACCCACCACTGGCGCCTATCAGATCCTCGAAAGAACCCATCAATATCGCACTAGAGTTTTTCAGATCACAGGTGTGGCAAATATTTTCTTCACATCTTTGAAACGAGACTTCTTTGACATGAGTCTTTGTCGTTGATTGAAGAAAGTGTTTTTACGACCGGGATCGAGGTTCGACCGGAGAAATGATCGGAATCCACAAGAAGCAGCGTTTGCGACTTTTGATCGGAATTTATGGACGCCCGCCTCTGTTGTCGAAGCTCAGAGACACAACCGAGGGGATAAGCTCTTCATTTTCGTTTCCATTATTCACTTTTAGCCTTGATATATTTCATTTATTTTAAGTTTGAGTGTTTAAAGCTATTTGCATGTGTAGTCTTTCAAGGTAAAAGTACTTCTATTTAATGGTTTGCAGACAAATTGCTTTTGCAAGGCTCAATCAAGGCTGAAACATTTGTTTTTTCACTTTTTAAATCTTCTGTATACATTAAATTAGTTGAACTTCTTTTGTTTATACATAATTTAAGATTTGATGGTGGTTGTGAATGATTTGGGGGATTTGGTGATGGTTGTGACTGTCACAGTGGGGGTGGGATTTGGTGGTGGTGGTTGTTTATTTGTTTACTAGTAAATTACACTTTTCGTCCTTTATACTAGTAAAACTACTGTCCTACCCTCATGTGCAAGGCACATGTTATACTTAACTAAAATTTTTAATCTGGTTAGTGTTAAAGGACGTACAGTGTAATAAGTTTTCCAAATAAAGGATTGTGACTGTAAATATTAAAGTTAAAGGGTATTCATTGCAATCTGATACAAACATAAAGGACGAAAAGTGTAATTTACCCTAATACTATAGTTAACTTATTACTAGTTACTCGATAGATACCCAATGGGTAATTTTTTTAATATTAAGGAGTATACACGAAACCCGTGGGTATACCTAATACCCCTGATGGGTATTTACCCGCTACAAACCCGACAGGGTTTTGGAAAAGCTTATCTAACCGGGTTTGGGGTTGGGATTACCTAAACTCGTCCCTAACCCGACCCATTGTCATCCCTAGAAGTATATGGAGTGTCATTCGTAGTCATTTACATTGTCTAGAGGTCTAACATGGGGGGATGACGAGCGGGTCTTGGCTACAAAGTCGGTGAGTCCTAGTAACGAGCCAGTTGGTAGCAACTTCCTGTAAATTGGGGTGTAGAGGGGACATGACGGTTTTAGGCTTTTAATAACTAAGTTCTTGTGAAATTATCTAAAGTGTTTTGATATCTAATAAATTACTCTAAATTTAATTGTTAGAACTCATTAACCGTAGCTCACTTTTTGCAGGTATATTAAATTGATTATTGGTTAGTAATTGGAGTGTCGTGTTGCTCTTGGCTTGTGTGTGAGGCTTCACGTTGGTGGTGACATTGGCCTCTGCACATTTTGTAACTTGAATTATAATTTGAAATTTTGTATGTTTTTACATTGGTTTGAAAACATTTTTAAATACTCAGCCACTCGTATTCTTATAATAATTACCGGTCTTTAAGAGTATACAATGTGATAATATCCAGCTCGAAGGTGCCGGGTTCGATGCCTTACAAATTGGTATCAAAGCAGAACTTTAAGACATTTAGGCATCCCTAAATTCTTAGACATAAACTTTAAGTGGGACCAAAATAATGAATGCCAACATGAGTAGACACGAGCCAAGAGGTACGTTTTAGGTGTTGTGCTCTGTAGTTAGATTTCCTATTTGACTATCGTGATTACTATGTGGAAGTTAGAATACTAGCGTGACCATGTTGGGAAGTGTTTAGAACAAGTGTAGTAACTTAGACCGCCGATGGCACTTGATCAACATTGTGGGTGGTCTATTATTACTACCTATGTTATGGGATTTGCCTAAAATGATTATATGAATGTTCTGTATTAATCATTGTTAAGACCAAGATTACTTGAGCGATTAGGAGTCAGACATCTGAGGGGAGGAGCCAGCCTAGGCGGTGATACCACTGCCAGTACGACCGTTACCGAGTGGTCTTAGCGCTTCTTACACTGACCGCTCCTAGGGTTTCAGTTAAAGGTGTTTCATGTGGGGTTATCAGTAGGAAGGTGAACCGGAAGATGAGAGCTATGGAGGCCATGTGGAATTGGCCCGTGGGATGGGGCCCAGTGCGGCTAGATGGACAATCTATTGAGCTTGTCAGGTGGGCATTGCCCATAGAGGACGATGTAGACGAGGAGGAGGATGCATAAGATAGACTATATGGAAATGCTACATGCATGCTTATGAATTTGATGACTCTTATGTGATTGTGACGATTGAGATATTATGACAGTGGCTTTATACCTAATTAGACGAGATTTTTGTTAGATGATTCAGACGTTTATTAAGGGAAACGTGTACATTTTGTTATTTAGTTGATGATATAGGGTCGGTAGTTATCGAGTCCCATGTGATTATGTGTAGCTATGTGATAAAGCATAGTGTAACATAACTTTGTTTAGTCTTTGTTTTAAATGTAATTTGTTAGTCTATAGTTGACTACTGTGTAGAGCAGACCTAACTTGTCAGTAGGAGAAGAGCATGAGGTAAATGTGATGGCATATATCCATGTATGTAATTTTATGTGAATGGACTAGTATAGACATAGATGATATTTTGTTTATACATTTGGTCTTATGAATGCCTTATTAGTGAGGGGGTCATCTTATGTGATGTTGCGTGAAGTTACTTAATTGTAACTTGTATCTAATGTGTCGACGTACTAAACCTGGGAGTGATGCCTTGATGTGACGATTGGTACAACCCTTGTGTGGGTACAAGGATGTGAACCCTTATATTGGTACAATGAGGATGAGCGGCGGTGGCTAATAATGAGGTAGGCGCATTTTCCAGGTTCAGGATTAGAGTGTGTGACATAAGAGGTTTGTGTAAGTTCAGGATTCGGACCGTGACCCGTGATTAGTGTGTGATTATGTTCAAGACGGGAGAGATTAGAGACTGATAAACAACTTCCTTGCATAAATTCGGTAGCATAACGTTACAAAGCGGCCCGATTACAAGCTAACCCGAAACATACCAAAGGAGTATACATCCGGGGAGAGACCAAGTGGTGATCTCTCCCCCAAAGTCTAAAACCATCATAAATTGCAAATGAACCAAGGGGTGGTATTTATAGCCACACCCACTTCACTTGTAAACACACACGGTCAAACAAATAACCCTCTCGTTTGACCACTTCAAACGAGTGGGTCAATACACGTTCGTTTGACCGTTTCACTAACTATTACATAATCAGCATAAAATAAATCCAATCTATTCGAACAGCATCGGACTCAAAATCTGCACCAACAAATTCCCCCTTGTCCGTTGCTGTCGAATGCTGAAAATGCAACTGCAATCGATCTTCAGTCAAGTATTTGTTGACGTTATCTTCTCTGTGTTAACAAATTCCCCCTTAACCGATGATCCAGGTAAGTAGTATCTTGACTTGAGTCTTCATAGCAATACCAAAACCCTTAAAGCTTCTTGTATAACATTTCCCCCTCAAAGTACGCGTATCTGTGTTAGGTGTTGTGCAATCTCCTCGCAAGGCTAAATTGACCGATCTTCCGCTGATCTTCCAATACTCCAACCGGCATTTGATAAGTGTTCCATTCTTTAAAAACTGCATCAAGTCTTGATCTTGTCATAAGAACCCCATTTCATTCAAGCATACTACATTGGTAGAGTTTTCTGGTGATCTGTCTTCTGTAAACCATCTTTGTGGAATCGACCAAGTAATGCACTTTGATCATCAGCATCAACACTCAGGAAGTCAGCTAGACCAAGTATATCACTTGCAAGCTCAACCAGCATGCTAAGTTGAACTACATCTAGATCTCATTGTCTCGCCTTTCTGAAGTTGACCACGTAATGCACTACGGATCTTCAGCATCAGTACTCGATGTCAGCTTGACCAAGTACATCGTTTTTAAACTCAACGAATTGAGTTACACCCAGATCCTTGTAAAATATCATAAAGATTCCCCAGGTCTTCAGTGAACAGCGTTTTGAAACTACTGTAGACTTTAGATACCTATATGTTTCTGTGCAAAACCCTTCACGCTGGATGGAGAATTAACTAAAATCCTCAAATATGTGTCTGTGCAAAACATTCCACGCAGAACCTTTGGTATCACCAGAAAAACACAAACTCCACCACCTGTGATTGCGTTTAGAAATTTACCGAAGAAATTCCAAAACATATGAAAATTTTTATCCCCCCATTTCTTTCTTTGGTAAGATCTCTAAACCTTGACAAATTCCCTCCACTGAGCGGAACTGTCGTCAACTACACTGAACAGATTCTCCCCACTGAGCAGAATCTTTCAAACGTTCTCGTTTTTTCTAAAAATCACGAAAGCGACTTTCTTCTTTGCATATTCTAGTTGATAATGAAAGTCCCCTAGCCCCGTAGGATCCGACTTGTATCCCCCCAAAGTTCTGCTAACACCTAATCCTAAAACTTCCATCATAGGCATAACTTTTCGACTTTGTGGACTCGTTAGGACCGGTCTTGGCTCTCTAGGTTCCTTCAATCGTTACCAAATGCGAGAATATGACAATAAACAAAATTCTTTCGAGCATGTACGAACACCGATAACAAAACAAATTTTCACGCGTGGAAAAAAATATACCGTTTTTGGCCCATAATAGTCGCGTCACCAATTTTTACATTTGCACCGGTGACCGTGACTACCCCACGTTAAAAAAATCATGTTTTCATCATGCCTCATCATTTCGCGCGCTCCCAAACCTGTACGAATTTGAACATTAAAACTTGATAAACTTAACAAACAACCGACCCCACTTTGCAACTTAGGAATAGAAACGGGTCCACGACTCCACGTCTCATCTCATCGTTATGTGCAGCCCTTCCCCATTAGATGCAGATCCAATAAAGCATGTGTAACACCCTGTCTATTTATTTAAGGTTCTCATATAATTATCGGTAATTAAATGTGTGAATTTGAAATAACATGCTTATAAAAATACGGGTTTATTTAAAACTTTTACATTAAAGGTAATACAACATAATGTAAATAAATTTGCCGTTTAAAAATTAACGACGAAACAACATGCGGAAGCTTCTTTTTCATGTGTTCGGCTCTTCTTCGAGCTTGACCGCCCTCCGTTGCTGGATAATATACCTACATTTCATAAAACATGAAATGAGTTAATCATTCGGCGTTTAAAAAAACATTTTCAAATCAGTTTGTGGGTCAAAATAAGCCAACAACAAGATCAACAACAATTTCCAAAATTATAAGCCGTCGCGTGTCACGACGACGTTCTCAAAATCTGTCGCGTGTCGCGCCTCAGGCTATGTCCTCCGTCGCGTGGCGCGGGGGAAACCATTTTCCAGCAGGTCCATCTCTGGAACCTGCATGTCTGTCCAGCTATAGTTTTAGTCGTAAATCGAACTTTAAAGTGTCATAACTTTTTATCTACAAGTCTGTTTTACCCGATTCTTTTTCCTACACGTTCGAAATTTAATTCTCCCTCTCATGGAGTCAATACTTGATATTAAACTACTTCAAAAATTCAGATTTCAAGCTCTCGGCTTGAAATCCCTTTTTAACACTTTTGACCTGTTTGGGGAATTTAAGCTATTTAGTCTAAACTAACTCTTTTCTTTTCACACGTCGTTATTCCACCTCTAAAATATATGCTTAGGTTCCACCACGACTACTTTTGTGGTATATTTAGCATATCTACTTATTAACCCAAATTTACCCTTCGGTCAGTCATTTTACGCAACTGACCCATTTTAGGCATTTGATCCACAAATGTTTATGCCTATAACTTGAATTCATGTTTAACGATTCCCCAATCAAAACGCAATTTCCTAATCAACCCATATGGGTCGTTTTTTCGATTTACCCATCAAAGGCGTTTTGGTCAATTTTAGTCCCTCATTTAATAACGAAGGACTTTCAATAAATATTTGACCAAAATCGCTCGTCTAACTATAATCTTATTTATGCGTACCTGGCTCGGGTCGACATTTTGACCCGTTTTAATACCTTGTCTCAATGATTTATTAATTCATAGCATCGCTAATTCGCAAGCCATTTTATCCTGCGAGTATAAGACTTGACAAACACTTATTAGTCGTTATATGTCAAATGGTATCAACATCGCCATTTGACCCGTTTGGTCTAAACGACCAAACATTTTGCGCTTATATATAAATGGTATTTATTTACCAATTCGTTAAGTAATTCATTTCGATTTCTCACCATTTAGTTGTGCCTCTTAAATCCGTTTCTTACACGTTTAACTCAACATGGCTTATGCCACTTGGTGTCGTTTTATACTTCAACTTTTATCCATTTATACGTGACTAAATCGTCGTTTTCACTTTTTACTTCGTTTAGGCTTACTTATAAAGTAGCCATTCGAAAACTTATTTTATTTATTTCATCACATGACCAAAATACCGTTTCAACCTTTTTTACCATTAAACATGGTTTCATCTTTTGATATGTTCCGACCCATATCAATTTGTGTCGGAACCGTATTTTGATTATAACCTTTGTTGTGTTTATAACTTATAAATAAATGTATATCCTACAAAAGGGTGTAAGTTTTACTTACCTTGCATCCGGTTATGCTCTTTTTCCGCGTACTTGATTCGTTTGACCCGCTTCTTTCCCAAGTCTTCATCTAGCTTGTCTAGAGTCAAACTATCATCATCACAATTCGT
>JARYGA010054655.1:0-47726 GCA_030545235.1 Helianthus tuberosus | reverse complement strand
TCGATCCGAACCAACTGTTGTTGACGGAGTTTCATATTCAACCCGGAATGTCACACCCTGACTTTTGCGGAAGCGTGATTATGTGTGACTTGCTTAATATCATTGCATTCAACCATAACAAACAACTATATGATAAAACCAAAGATGTTCATCCATTGATTAAGTTTTAAAACATCACAACAACATTGTTTTAGAATCCAAACATAGACTTCAAATCCAAATTACAAACCATTCAAATTGTTTTAGAGTTCCATATGGACTCGACAAAAGACACTAATAAAAACCAGGCTTTGAACTATGTATCTTATCCAGGATAAGATACACAATCCAAACCCTTAGACACCGGATGACATCTTTTATTTCCAACCTCACTTGAAACTTCCAAACGCCCGCCAGATCCACATTCAATTTCCTGAAATACATGTAGTTTGAAAACATCAACAAAAGTTGAGCGAGTTCATGTCCTTTATTTGTGTGCACGAATAAACCTTTGAAATCATTGTAAGTATGTATGTTTTGTAAACCCGGTATGAAAGCAACAAGGAAAACAGATCATTAATGGTTTGCAAGGCCATTAATATGTGTGACGTGATGCAGGAAGGCTCAAACCTAGCAAATTTTGTCTCCGGCTGTAAGACATAGTCACCTCATGTGCCAAACCCCGGTCCGCATGGGTGTGGGCTCGCTACACCCAAATAGATCTATCACTCATGTCCCTCGGTCCTACAACGAGGATTAATGGTCTTAAGAGTTGTACCCACCACTCACATGATCTAGCAGTACCTTTCCTTAGCTAACCATACCACATATAATCGTATGTAAACAATTTATAACATGTACTTCACCCCCGAAGTTATAAAACCGAAAACAGTTAAAAGAAAAGGGGGACATGAACTCACAGTTTTGCGTTCTTCAATCCGACGTAACTCAAGCTGCTACTAGTGTACACGACTACCTACGACGTACTACGGTCTATTAGACGAGCGGGTCGTGCCTTGACTTAGTATTAATTAATGTCTTTAAGTTACGTTTCATTGTGTCTTTAATATTATTCCAAGTTATATAATTATTTGTTAAAATAATAAATATTTCAACTTAAATTATATTTATTTAATTTTTGGAATATTAGTTAAAATAATATATTTTAACTTGACACTTTTATGTATTTGTACATGTATAACTTCCCAAGGATGGGTGTATTCATACTCGTATTCTTATACTTGTATATTTTTGCCAAGTATCGATGGCGTATTCCAGTGTACATTTATACGTACAAAAATACGTATTTTCTTATAATTACTAAATATCTTTATACTTAATTTTTGTATTAACTTTTCCGGAATAATATTTCTAATAAAAATACATCAATATATATTCCCAATATATATTTTAAGAAATATTACATAGAAAAATTACTTATAATTTTTCCCTTGGCAAAAATATTTATAAATTTCATATAAGTCTAAAAAATAATACATTTTCAAGTTTAACTTGGAAAATATATATATAAACTTATTTTTTCACCCAAAAATAATGTATTTCATGTTTATTCAAGAAAATATATATTTTCTCCCAAAAATAATATATCTTCTAATAATTCCAAGAAAATATATATTTTTACTTACCAAAAATAATATATTTTCTCATTGTCAGAAATATGATATACTTTGTAATAATTGTAAAAATCATATTTTTGTTCTCTTGTTTCCAAAATACTATTTACCAAAATATACTTATGAATTAAATTCCGGAATATTTTTGTAAGTTATATTCTTTGTTCGGTTTCTCCAATATTTTGGGTATAATTTGTATATTTATTTCTTGGAATTTTGGTAATATTTTGGATTGTAATTTATTGGTATATTGGTGCGTTATATTATTTCAGGTTCTAAAATAATATAACTAATACACATAATATACAAATAATCACACACATGGTGACATCTAAATCTAGGAAAATTGGTTTTTAATAAACCAACCTTTGCCCCATTGGTAAATAATAATGCTACCTACAGATTTGGTAGTTAATAATCCTACGTTTCAATATGTTGGTACTCAATAGACCTCTGTTAGTTTTTTTTAACTAAAGTTAGTTTTTAAGTTTTATTTATTACACAAACAGTCCCTGTAGTTATAATTAACTAGTTTTAAGTTTTATTTATTACACAAACAGTCCCTGTAGTTATAAAAAAAATCATAAAAATAAAAAAAAAATCTAAAAATTCAAAAAAATTCAAAAAAATCATAAAAATTCAAAAAAAATCAAAAAAATTCTAAAAAAATAAAAAAAAATCATAAAAAATCATAAAAATTCTAAAAAAATCATAAAAATTCTAAAAAAATCAAAAAAATTCTAAAAAAATCAAAAAAATCATAAAAAACCATTTTCGACCCGGACCGTTTCGACCCGGACCGTTTCGACGCGTACCGTTTCGACCCGGACCGTTTCGACCCGTACCGTTTCGACCCACCACCACCACCACCACCACCACCACCGCCACCACCACAGCACCGCCACCACCACCACAGCACCGCCACCACCACCACTACCACAGCACCGCCACCACCACCACAGACCGTTTCGACCCGCCACCACCACCACCGCCTCGACCCGCCACCACCACCACCACCGCCACCACCACCGCCACCGCCACCGCCACCGCCACCGCCACCGCCACCGCCACCACAGCACTGCCACCGGTACGGTACGGTTCGAAACGGTACGGGTCGAAACGGTCCGGGTCGAAACGGTACGCGTCGAAACGGTTCGCGTCGAAACGGTTCGCGTCGAAACGGTACGGGTCGAAACGGTACGGGTCGAAAACGGTACGGGTCGAAAACGGTTCGGGTCGAAACGGTACGCGTCGAAACGGTCCGGGTCGAAACGGTACGGTTCGAAACGGTACGCGTCGAAACGGTTCGCGTCGAAACGGTCCGGGTCGAAACGGTCCGGGTCGAAAACGGTTTTTTATGAGTTTTTTGATTTTTTTGGAATTTTTTTGATTTTTTTAGAATTTTTATGATTTTTTATGATTTTTTTTTTTATTTTTTTAGAATTTTTTTGATTTTTTTTGAATTTTTATGATTTTTTTGAATTTTTAGATTTTTTTTTTATTTTTATGATTTTTTTTTATAACTACAGGGACTGTTTGTGTAATAAATAAAACTTAAAACTAGTAAATTATAACTATAGGGACTGTTTGTGTAATAAATAAAACTTAAAAACTAACTTCAGTTAAAAAAAACTAACGGAGGTCTATTGAGTACCAACATATTGAAACGTAGGATTATTAACTACCAAATCTGTAGGTAGCATTATTATTTACCAATGGGGCAAAGGTTGGTTTATTAAAAACCAATTTTCCCTAAATCTATATTTTCCTAAATACATATTTAGTCACTTTTATTTACAAAAATCAACCTCCAATATTTATAATTTTTGTAACAAAAATTATGGCAAACTTTATATAAAATTCATGGTTTAAAATATACTTCTAAATATTTGTTTAAAAATATTTTTTCTAAGTGTTAATTTCTAGAAAATTTTTGCCATAGTTTCCCCTAAAAATGGAGGTTTCCATGCTTTCAAAGCATATCATTTTCTTTTATAAATCAACACAATCAACAACAAATCAATCTACACCTACCAATTTGCCAAAATCAAGCATAAACTACTACCTCATGAACTTGAAAATTTACAAAAATGTGTAGTAACTTACTAGTGTGTTTAGTAAGCCTAGTTACCTTTTCAAGTGTGGTTGTTTAATTAAAAACATTATTTTTAAAGAAATTAGTCCTTTACAACTTGTAAATCATTTTTCTAAAAATGTTTCTTCTTGAGTTTTTCTTGTTACATATATATTCCTACACTTGATTAACCACTAAAAATGTGGTTAATTCCTTTAAGAACCAAGATTAAGTAAACTTTGTATTTTTAACTTGATTTCTTGAAAAATCATTCTTGAAATCATAGATTTACAAGACTTTATGTTTACTTTGATCATCACTTAACAAGAAAAACAACTTATACTTTCAAGTTCATGATTTATATGAGGATGATCTATTGATTTTAACATAATCATCCTCTTATCTTGCTAGATTATGTCTTTAATTACTATCTAGCAAGAATCATTTGATGTTTAACATCATCAACATGAGAAATCAACAATCAACAAGCATAACAATACTTAAACAACATGATTTCTTATGTATTTAGTCTTATCTTCAAGTTTCATGCTCTTGATTCATTGTGTTCTTTATGATCAACAACTTGTATCTTCTTTTAACCACCAAAACAAGATGTAAAATGAAGAGTACAATGATCTTACTACTAGCTCAAGGCTAGGGATGATCACTAGATGAAAATGGAGTGGATAAAAGCTTATGTGAGAGGTCCTTTAGCTTCCAAGAGTTCCAAGCTTCCTTGTACACCTTCTAACACCTTTGTATATGTATGGATTGTATGAAGAATGAAAGATGATGATGATGGTGGTGTGGGGTGTCTTCGGCCGTGAGCAAGGGGAGAGGAGAAGAAGATGTGTGTTGGTGATTTTGTGAAGGAAATGAATGGGTTATGATCCCTTAGGTTCACTTATAATCTTCATCACTTGTAATCCATTGGTTTTTATGTTTTTAAAGTTGAGA
This sequence comes from Helianthus tuberosus, assembly GCA_030545235.1. NCBI lineage: Eukaryota > Viridiplantae > Streptophyta > Magnoliopsida > Asterales > Asteraceae > Helianthus > Helianthus tuberosus. The sequence continues at coordinate 43,082 of JARYGA010054655.1, read as the reverse complement.
CATGATCTATTTTTATAAACAAATAAAATCTCTAGTGGGGCCACATGTTGGCCGATTATAGGTAGGGGGGTCTTAGGCTAGGTGATAACCAATAGTTAGTTTAGTTAGTTAAAATTCAAGTATTAGTTAGGTTAGTTAGTTACTAGTTGTTATATAATGTGTTATGATGTTCGGTGACCATAACTAGCTTGGTAATATTAAAACAATGCTTCTAGTGAAAATTTGGTGTTTCGGGTAGTGTCCGGTTGTTCAGTTGGTTACCGGTTCGTTAAGGTGCTAAACTATGAAGTTTAGTGTGCTTTATATAACCTTTTGTGATAGTTTTGATTCTCGACACTTAGGAAAGCATTCGGGACCATTTAACCATATTTCTGCATGATATTAGAGTGTTTAAATGCTGAATTTTGCTGATTTCTGCAGTTTATGTGAGTTTTAGGCACTTTCCGGCACTTAAACTAAGGCAGTTTTGTGATCCTTACTTTCTGTTGGTGCATCCGTCTGTCGACTTCGTCTTGTATCGAGTTTTGTATTAGAATTAATAGATCAGGGCACGTAGTACGAGAAAACTGTCAAAAATAGGTTAGAAGGTAATTTCGCACGAAATTACATAGTGTAATTTCGTACGAAATCAGCTTGGTAATTTCGCACGAAATAGCTATTTCATGTGAAAGTGATTTCGTGTGAACAGGTCCGTGCGAAATTAGCTTGCCTATATATAGGAGTCTTCTGATTTCGTTTGTAAGAGTTCTGATTTTCCGGTTTCAGTGTCGAACTGCTGCCGAAGTGTCTACTCACTGTAATTCTTTGTCAAATCAATCAACAGACAGTTTAAAGTGAATTGCTAGCTGAATTAACTTGATACGTTTGTTTCCGCAACTCGTATTGAGTAAAAACTCTTCTGAACGACTTGTTTGGTCGGCAAAACGATCCTACAAGTGGTATCAGAGCTTAGGAGGAAGAGTTCATACCAATTCAGCTGCAAAATATGATTTCTACACCTTCTTTTTCACAATTAACAAGTTTTCCCGGTCAAAATGACTTGAATTTTACACATAATGTGTGAAACAGTGTTTTAACAAACCCTTGAAAGTTTCAGACTTAAAATCGGACAAAAACCTGATCTATTTTGGAAAAACAGCTCGAGATGATGACATCAGCAGTATTTCGCACGGAATAAGGTTTTAATTTCGCACGAAATTACCTTATTTCGCACCAGTTTGTCATTTCATTTGTCAAGGGTACTTAATTTCGTTTGAAAATTCTGTTATTCCGTACGAAATCACTTATTTCGCACGAAATCAGTGTATTTCGCACCAAGGTGGTATTTCGTTTGAGAAGGTTATTTCGCACAAAAAGTAATTTCGCTTGGGGTGTATTTCGTTTGAAAGATCTATTTGTGAATTTCTTGAAAACCGAAACATGGAAGAGGAATTTTATAACGCCTTTGCTACCCCGATTACTGTTGCTCAGAGCACTATGTTAGAATATGAAACGGGAACCATGCAAAAACCGCCAAAACTTATGAATATCGAGGAGTACAAAGGATGGGAAGAACGGTTTGAGAATTGGGTTAAGGCAAATTATTTGGATGCTTGGGAATGTGTTGAAACAAAATATGGTAGACCATTGAATGATGATGAAGAGGAGATTGCTATTAAAGACCTAAGTGTTGATGATAGAAAGAAATACAAAAATGAAAAAATGATGATTAGTCTATTACATCAAGCAGTTAAAGAAGATATCTTGGTCTTACTACAACACAATGGAAGTGCATATTCAATTTGGAAAGCATTAAAATCGAAGTTTGTTGGAAGTAAAGAAATGATCAAGAACAAAAAATCGCTTCTAAAGAAAGAGTTTGATCTATTTCGTGGTCTAAGAACTGAAAGCACTAAGCAGATCATCGAAAGATATTGCAAACTGTTAGTCAACATGAAGAGGGTGAGCATCACAAAGGACAATGAAGAGTTAATTGAGAAATTGGTCGATGCTTTTCCACATGAAACTTGGGGCACATATCTTATGATGCTGAGAAATAAGAAAGATTTTGGGAATCTGACACTGAGCAAGTTCATTGAAAAGCTTGAAGCTCAAGAGATGGAACAAAGAAAGATTTCAAGAATGAAAGATTTTGATGGAGAACAAGATATTTGTCTTTATTACAAAGGAGGTATCAGTGACAAGACCAACATGTCACCAAAGGTTGAAACTGCATTCAATGCTAAAAGTTCATCTGGAGGGTCATCTAAAGGATCAAACAGCAAAACTGAATTTTCTTCATATCCATCATATGATCCAAACTTTTCAACAACCAAGAATGGAAAGAAGCTACAATGCAACATGGTATTAGATCTTGAAAATGGTCAAAATTACACAGAGGAGGTTGCAAAAAGTCACATGTCTTTGTTGGTGACTGTGTTAGAGTCATATGAGAGTTTAGTGGCAGGTCGGATCGGGAATCCAATGTTGACAAAAGAGAATTACGATCAAATCGATGCTGAAGAGATGTAATTAATGGATATAAAGTGGTGTTTAGCGAGTGTCTTGAGAAGAGCTGAGAAATTCAAACTGATCACAGGAAGAGATGACTTCTGTGATGCTAATGTTTCTACTTTAGGTTTTGATAAATCTAAAGTTACTTGTTTTCGTTGCAGGGAAAAAGGATACTTCAAGAGGGAGTGCACAAATCGCGAAGCAAGTGGAGCTCAAAATCCGTTCAACAACAATGATTACTATCGGAAAGCAATTTATCATCAAGTTGCTCAACAACCACATCAACAACAACCACAAACTGCTCATGCCAGGAAGGAGATTGAAGAATCATCAAAGAAAGCTTATTTGATGAGCAAAATAATAGATCAAGATGATGAAAAATTACCTGAAGGGTTTAGCTGGGCAAATTTCAGTTGGGATGATTATGATCCTAATAAGAAGTCAAATCATAAAGCATTTGTTGCTCGTGTTGTTGAAGATAGTGATAATGATGATGATTATTATGCAAGAAGAATGGAAGAACACTTGAGAATGCTAGAGGAGAGTGACAGTGATGATGAAAAAGCTAAAAAGAAAAAGAAGAAAGCTAAAAAACCTGTAAGCAATGATGATGAAGAAGTTCCTATGATAAGAAAGAAAATAAAAGACATTCCAGTTTTTAAAGTTGAAGCAGAAGCTGATGCACAAAAGATTCCTGTGAAATGTGAAAATTGTGAAGCAGTGAAGAAGCAAAACAGTACTTTGATTTATAACATGAACAGATTGAAAGAATCATATGATGTTCTAAACAAAGAAATGAATCAGTATAATCGAACAAGCAGTGAACAAGCAACAGCTATGAAGACACTTCAAGGAGCTTTCATGACAAAGCAAAAAGTCGTCAACAATTATATTGAGAAGTGTGCTGTGCTGGAACAAAAACTGGAAACACAAAGAATTGAAACAGAAAGAGTTAATAGATTGTTAAAAAGTTACTCATGTACTTCTTATGTTATTGACAAGATTTATCCAACCGTTGAAGGCATGAAGGCGTTTGATGAAGTGGAAGTATCTGAAGATAAAAATTCTGAAAAGAAGAAGGATACTGAAGTAAATATTTCTGGTAAGAAACAAGATGCCAGTTACAACAAATGTCCACCCCCGCTTGAAAATGGATATTCTCTGTCACACCCCCAAAATCCACACGCGGAGTATTACCGCTTGGAGGCGTGACATGACCAGGATCAAGCCACCAATCAAATTGAGCAATATAGTAGAGTAATTAAAAGTTCAACCACACAATATAATTGGTGTTCACAACCAAGTTAACCAAGTTCAAATTAAACAGCGGAAGCATAAGATGTAAGGCCAAAACATAAATAAGTTCATAAAGTTTAAAAGTTTAGAACTGGACATAGCAGTCCATATCCCACAACGACCTTCTCCTCGTGCAAGCTCCATAAGCATCTAACGACCTGTAAGGCATGTAACAACGAGTCAACAATAAAGTTGAGCGAGTTCACAGTTGGGTGTTTGTTTTAAGTTGTTTTCGAAAACATGGTTTGTCTTTAGCTGGCTTACTTGCCGTGGGGGTTACCCCATAGTTGAAAATATGATTAACCAATTCCTTCTTTCCCAAACCATAACCATAATCAGTGGGGGCTTCCCCATGTGAACCACTAGACCGTTACCATATCGAAAACTGACGAACAATAGTAGTGCCCTACGTCAATGTCTATCATCATTGACAGTTTGCCATAGTCCATTAGTACACGCCCGTCTGACTGGCATGGTGTGAGGTTTGTTAAACCTAATAGCGCTATTAACTAATGACCCGCTCGCCATTGGCCTCGGCGATTAAGTCGATATAAAATGAGGGACTTAATGATAGAGTTTTGTCTAGTAAGTTTTAAGGTTGTTGTCCTACCCAAGGAGGACGAACGTACGTATTCTACCCAAGGAGAATACGCAGGATTAATATTCACATCCTACCTATGGAGGATGGCGGTACATATCCTACCCAAGGAGGATATGCAGGTTCCGTTTTAGTTCTTTAATGTCACGGCCCTTGGCCCCGGTTTGACCCGGTCCAGAGCCGCGAGGCAGGAAATCTGATGGTATCTAATTAAGTGACAGCGGAAGTCTTTTTAAACAGGATCGATTAATATTAAAACTGCTCGTTTATATATATAATATAATATAGGGATAAATCTCATAATTTACAATAAAGTGATTTCACTAGGAAATCTTTATTTCTCAAAACATTGTTTCTTTATTTATTTACATTGAGCCACTTTTCTAAGCTGGTAGTGCTCCACGGCACTTTTCCTGTGCTCACAACAGATCACCTGAAACATGTTTGAAAAAGGTTTTCTCAGCAGGGAAATACTGAGTGAATCATTCAGTTTTACTAAAACGACTCGTTTGTTATAATTTACAGTATTAAGAGATTACAATGTTTCTTATATCAAACCAACTACCCACGGTATTTGTCACTCGACTCTTTTCGGTGACTGTGGTCATATCACCATTGGCTGCCCCAATGAATGACGGTTATCACTAAATTTAGGTTCGCCCACCTAAAGTGATAAAACTGCAATACTGTGCACAATACCCCACATACCGGCTGTAATTTGGTGATTACATAAACTTAATCACTGTAATTATAACCTTGAAAATAAATATGCTTTTGAAAGTAATTTGATAAAAAGAGAATGACTCACATTGTAGATTTAACGAGCATAATATAAGCCTACTGATTAGCCTTGATTAACCTAATTTAAATAACAATGCACACACAACAGGTTAGTAACTAATACAGCAGTTACGATAATTCACGAGATTAAACCCTCACAACGATTTATTAGTGCAATACTTAACAATTCAGCGGATTCACAACGAATGACAGAGTATAGTCCGAATTCGAGCAGTATTCAAACATTCAAGTCGAAATCACGATGAATTAATAAAGTATAAACTCAATTTGAGCGGCATTTAAACAATCGTTGGAAAGTTATAATCGATCGGACGTTGAATCGTAATAGCGATCGAGTTATTACCCTGATTGTGGCAGCAATTAGTGATTATGTGTGTTTAGTGGACTGTTTCTGTGATAACTCAGTCTACGTAACTCGAATTTACATCGTTCCAAAGACAGAATTCAAGTCCCAATGCCTAGTATTTATACCCGAAATGTGCACCCCCCCGCGTGTCGCGAAGGGATTCCCTTCCCCTGTCGCGACTCGCCTGGGAAACCTATCTAGCCTAGGGTTGCTTCGTCACTAGTATAGGCTTGATGAATTGACAGTTCGTTAATTCTCGTTGTTGACAGCACATTTTTAAAGATAATCATTAGTTAGGGTTTACCCCCCTTGAGTTTTAGGGGCCCTAATCCTGATTCTAAATATTTTGAAATTTTTAGGGTTTGTTCAGAATTACATGGGTTTCTCAATTAGGGTTTCCTATTGGCCAAATAAAATAATAATTAGGACTTTTGATGAGAGTTGTTATATTTAATCCATTCCCAACCACCGGGAATCCCATTCCTTAGAAAGTGTGTGAACTCACCTTGGTTTGCTCGGTTAGATTAGTTACTCTAATAATCAGAAATCAGGCACGTTCTAATAAGGTACAGATAACAATCAGTTTTTCATGCATGCATAACACGTATCCTATGTACGGTTTATCTACTCACTACTTCTATCACATAGCACACAATACAAATGTCACACTCTGACTTTTGTGGAAAGATCACAGTTAAAAATACACTTGTAGCACTTGTTAGAAAATATTTTCTAAGTATTGAAATTTTTAGAAAATTTCGCCAGAGTTTCCTTTGTAAATGGAGGCGTCCATGCTAATAAGCATATCATTTTCTTTTCCGAAAATCATTCAAACAAGCAACAACAATTTACTAAGAGCAAACTATTCCATTTACAAACCAACATGAACTTGATGTTTCGTAAAAACACGTAGTAACTTGGTAAGGCGTTTAGTGGGTTTAGTTACCCTCCAAAGTGTGTTTACTTTACTTAAAATCTCATTCTCGGGATTTTTAGACGTTTACAACTTGTAGATACTTTTTACAAAAACATTTATTTACCACATCTTCTTGTTCCAAGAACATTTCTACACTTATGTTGTCACCAAAAATAGTGTAGGTTCATTACAAATCATGATCTTTCAAGAACCGTCTTTTAAACTTGGTTTATTTAGGAAAATCATTCACAAGTTTTAGATCTACAAATTTACTAGATCACTTTGTTTGTTATTTTACAAGAAATCATTTTGTTACCAAGTTCATGTCTAAATATGGAGGTGATTCTTTTATGTAAACCCCTAATAAGCTCCTAACTTGTTAAATCATGTTTTTAAATCATAAGCTAACAAGTTTCATATAATGATCAACAACATATTTCTAGTAATCAACAGGCAAGCATCAACATACACCCAACAACATCATACTAGCATCATTTCATCATATTTCCTCTTTATGTAAGCTTTATGTTCATGTTTCTTGTTTAAACCTTTTAGTGTTCTTGTGATATTCCTCATACTACATCTTTTAACTACTCAAAATAGAAGTGAACAAAGGTTAAACAAGGACTTACAACTAGCTCAAGGCTAGGGAAGAACTTCAAGAGAAAAGATGAGGAAAGTGGTGTGAAAAAACAAGAAATGAAGCTCCTTGATGATCCACAGGCTACAATCTTCACAAAGCACCTCTTAACACATGTATGGAGCTTGAAAATGGAAGAATATGGTGGTGTTAAGGTGGTGATGGTGGCGGTTATGGTGAGAGCCGAGAGGGAGAGAGGAGAGTGAGGGAGTGGAGTGTGATCTTGTGAAGTGATGTTGTGATCTAGTTAGATACTCACCATACTTAAAATCATATCCTTCCAATATTTTTTTCTAAACAATCAAGCAAAGATCTATTAAAATAATCAACATAATCTTGGAGGTATGGTGTGAAAATATGGTGGTGATGGTGACCGATTGGTTAGGGGGGGGGGGGGGTTAATTGAAAGTATTTTGGTGAAAGGTGGGTAAAAATAGTTAGATTCCAAGTACATACTTACATGTTTTTAGTTAGTTGATATCTAGTGGGTGTTATGGTGTACGGGGATCATAACTAGCCAAGAAATAATTAAACAATCTATTTGAAAAAATTTTGGTGTCCCGGGTAATGTCTGGTTGTTCGGTTAGATACCGTTCCGTTAAAGTGTTAAGTTATTCCGTAAAGTGTATTTTATATATTTTTTGTAACACTTTTAATTCTTAACACTTAGGAAGCATACTGGACTATTTAGTCAATTTTCTGCACAAGACTAGTATGTTAACGAGCACATGTAAGTATGACGTAGTAATCAGAAAGCAGTTAAGTAATTCAACACAGTCATCAAGCACTTTAATTAATATTAATAAATCGTACGGATACATGTAATTATCAGGGTTGTCACATTCTCCCCTTGTTAAGAAAATTTCATCCTGAAATTTAGCACGTGGTTACTGAGGAAGCTAGTTAAGTTGCGTGGTTTACTGGTTTTTCCTGGGGTGTCACATTATCCCCCCGTTGGTTTGGAATTTCGTCCCGAAATTCCGCAGTAGCTTCAGCCTCAGTAGTGGTTACACTTTTCTCAAACAACTGGGGATACTTGTGTTTCATTTGGTCTTCTCGTTCCCAGGTATACTCTGGGCCACGACGGGAGTTCCAACGAACTCGAAAAAGAGGTATTCTGGTACGCTTGAGAATCTTAACGTCTCGGTCTGTGATTTCAACTGGTTCTTGGATGAATCGCAACTGGTCGTCGATTGTGAGCTCCTTTAAGGAACTATGAGGGTCTCATCTGATAGACACTTTTCAGATTTGACACGTGGAATACGTTGTGAACTCCGCTGAGTTCTTCAGGTAGATTCAACTTGTAAGCGACTTTGCCAATTTTCTCAATGATTTCGAACAGTCCGACATAACGTAGCTTTTCTGACGGTCACGAGCTGCCGCCATTCATTGTCGTATCTGAGCAATCTTCTCGGTTGTATCTACTACAAGTTTTGGGCCAGTGATTTGACTGTCGCCAACCTCTGCCCAATAAAGAGGTGATCGGCACTTCTGTCCGTACAATGCCTCGAACAGAGCGGCCTGGATACTGGTGTGGTAACTGTTGTTATACGAAAACTCCACTAACGGAAGGTGTTTTTCCCAGCCATTACCAAAGTCGATTACACATGCCCTAAGCATGTCTTCAAGGGTTTGGATGGTGCGTTCAGATTGCCCATTCGTCTGTGGATGATATGCCGTGTTCATGTCTAATCGAGAACCAAAGGACTTGTGCATAGCTTGCCACAATTCAGATGTAAAACGTGAGTCACGATCAGAAATGATGGAGGTTGGCACTCCGTGCCTCGATACTACTTCCTTTAGGTAGACGTCTGCTAGAGTAGAAAACTTATCCATTTCCTTGATAGCCAGAAAATGTGCAGACTTGGTCAATCGATCCACTATCACCCAAATAGTGTCATTTCCGCGTTTAGATCTAGGCAGGCCAGTAACGAAATCCATGGGAATTTGCTCCCACTTCCATGTCGGGATCTCTGGTTGTTGGAGTAGGCCTGATGGTTTCTGATATTCAATCTTGACTCTCGCACAAGTCAAACATTTGCTGACGTAGGTTGCTATGTTGGCTTTCATACTAGGCCACCATTATGTAGTCTTGAGATCATGGTACATCTTATCCGAACCAGGATGTACTGAATAACGAGACTTGTGTGCCTCATCCATCACAAGCTCACGTAAATTACCATAGAGTGGAACCCAGATGCGCCCGTTTACATAGTAGGCGCCGTCTTCCTTTTGTTCTAACCGTTTCTTTGATCCTCATAGGGACTCCGCCCTGATGTTCTCTGCTTTCAATGCTTCAACCTGAGCATCTCGTATCTGAGTAGGAAGACTAGATTGGATGGTAAGTTGTAACGCTCATACGCGCTTAGGTGTAGTATCCTTTTGACTGAGGGCGTCAGCCACGACATTGGCTTTGCCCGGATGGTACTTGATCGCACATTCATAATCATTCAAGAGCTCGACCCATCGACGTTGTCGCATGTTTAACTCCTTTTGCTTGAAGATATGCTCGAGACTCCTGTAATCGGTGTAAATGGTGCACTTGGTACCGTACAGGTAATGTCTCCATAACTTAAGTGCGAAAACAACTGCTCCCAATTCCAAGTCGTGCGTAGTGTAGTTCCTTTCGTGAACTTTAAGTTGGCATGATGCGTAGGCAATGACCTTGTCACTTTGCATCAACACGCAACCAAGTCCTTGGATGGAAGCGTCGCAATAAACCACAAAATCATATGTGCCCTCAGGCAATGAGAGGATAGGCGCACTGCAAAGTCCATCCTTTAAGTGCTGAAAAGCAGATTCCTGTGCATCACCCCAACGATAGGTGACACCTTTCTGAGTTAACGAGGTGAGAGGTTGAGCAATCTTAGAGAAATCCTTGATGAATCTTCTGTAGTAGCCCGCCAAACCCAAGAATTGGCGGATTTCTGTTGGTGTACGGGGTGCAGGCCAGTTCTTGATCGAGTCAACCTTGGATGGATCAACATGAATCCCATCCTTGTTTACCACGTGGCCTAGAAAGTGGACTTCGCGAAGCCAGAAGTCACATTTTGAAAATTTGGCATACAGTTGCTCTGCTCGAAGAAGTTCCAGCATAAGTCGTAGATGCTGCTCGTGTTCCTCCTGACTCTTAGAATAGATCAGGATGTCGTCGATTAAAACAATAACGAACTTATCCAGGTAAGGTTTGCATACTCTGTTCATGAGATCCATGAAGACCGCTGGTGCATTCGTCAATCCGAAAGGCATAACCAGAAACTCGTAATGCCCATAACGAGTTCTAAATGCTGTTTTGGAGACGTCCTCATCTCGGACTCTCAGTTGATGGTAACCTGACCTCAGGTCAATCTTGGAGTAGAAAATCGACCCTTGCAACTGGTCGAATAAGTCATAAATGCGTGGAAGAGGATAACGATTCTTCACGATCTCCTTGTTAAGTTCGCGATAGTCAATACACATTCTGAAAGTACCGTCTTTCTTCTTCACAGACAAGACTGGAGCTCCCCAGGGCAAAGAGCTAGGATGTATGAAACCCTTTTTCCAAGAGTTCTTGTAATTGCGTGGACAGTTCTTCAAGTTCTGACGGAGCTAGTCGATAAGGTGCACGAGCTATTGGTGCTGCTCCAGGAGCTAGCTCGATTTAAAACTCGACTTGTCGATGAGGTGGAAGACCAGGTAATTCCTCAGGAAATACCTCAGGAAAATTACGTACAATAGGAATGTCTTCTATCTTCTTTTCCTTCGAAGATGTATCAGAAACGAGGGCTAGAATAGCAGTGTGGCCCTTTCGCAAACACTTCTTGGCCTTAAGGAAATAGATGATGCCCACAACAACACCACTCTTGTCGCCGCGAACGAGTGGTTCTTTACCAGAATGAGGAATACGAACGACTTTCTCTTTGCAGAAAATCTCCGCTTGATGTTGAGATAGCCAATCCATCCCAATAACGACGTCGAAACTACCCAGAACGATAGGAATAAGATCGATAGAGAAGGTCTGACCAGCTAAGACGAGGTTACAACCCTTAACTATGTGTGTGGCCTCGAGACTTTTACCGTTTGCTAGCTCTACCGTGTGCTTGGTGTTCAAAAGTGTTGGAGTGCGCTTAAGCATTTGACTAACTTTTAAGGACACATAACTAGTATCGGCACCCGAATCGAATAAAACAGTAACAAAGAAGTCATCCAGAAGAAACTTACCCATCAAAACGTTGGGATCGTTCCTCGCGTCACCCTGACCCAGCACGAAAACACGTCCGCTGGCACCATTGCCATTATTGTTACCCCCGTTGTTGCCTCCATTGTTGTTCCCGTTTCCTTGGTTGTTGTTGTTCTGATTCTGGTTCAGCTGAGGACAGTTCCTCTTAAATTGGCCCTCAGTGCCACACTGAAAGCATCCTTTATTGCCCTGCTGTTGCTGCTGCTGGTGGTTCTGTAGAGCTTGTTGTTGTTGTTGGCGATTCTGATTCGCTGGTCGTGCGCCCCTGCAATCCCTTGCTTCATGACCAAACTTGTTACACCTCAGACAACGACCCTTGTGGCACTGCCCACTATGATGCTTGTTGCACTGGTTGCACTTGGGGTGGTTCCCTCAGTATCCACCCTGTCCTTGACTACCAAAAGATTGCTGACCAGGACTCTGGTAGTCATCAGTCTTCCGCTGCTGGGACTGAGATTGAACGGAAGTAGAGCCCTTGCCCGAATTTCCATCCCACTTGCGCTTGTTATCACTGGGGGCATCAGTAGTAGTAGCTCTAATACGCTTGGGTAGCTTGTTCTGCTTAACTGCCAGATCGGTGAGACGATGAGCCAACCAAATGATTTGCTGAATGGTGCCAAGATTAGCCGAGGTCACGTGGCTCTGAATTTCTGGTAAGGTACAGCTCGATACGCTTGATAGGAGGATCCACCATAGTGGGACACAAGATAGCTAATTCGTTCGATCTCTTTGTGTATGCCTCGATTTCAGACCCCATCATTTTCAAATTGAAAAATTCCACCTATAGTTTGTGGATGTCATCACGATTACAATACTCTTCTTTGATTAAATCTTTGAAGTCATTCCATGGGGCGACATTAGCAACCGCCAGCCCTAGCAGTTGAACCTGTGCTTTCCACCAGGTTAACACAGCACCTTCGAGTGTCCCAGTAGCAAATTTCAGCCTACGATCTTCAGGGCATTCACACATCCCAAAAACAGATTCAATCTTCTCGAACCAGTGAAGAAGACCTACAGCTCCTTCTGTGCCGCTGAAAGTACTAGGTCGGCAATCCATGAACGTTTTGAACGTACATACGGGAGGCTGAGCATGTTGACCTATTGCGCGAGAATAAAAGACAAGGTTAAGCACAAGAGTTAGTTCGTGAGAGTAGGATCTAAACATCCTAAGATGGATTGATATGGCATGATATACCTCCTGCAGGGACAGCTGCGAGTGCCTCAGCCACTCGTTCGTTGATTAGAGCCGTCAGCTGGGCTTGAGTCAAGTTCAAACGTCCACTCATGATCTTCACAACGAAGCAACATAAGTGAGAAAAGTGTCGCAAAAGTGCGTAAGCGTGGGACGACAACAGGGAGTAAGCACACAAGGTTCAAATAGCAGTTATCACGTTAACTAATGCACTATGTGAACTATCAAACAAACAATATAAACATAAACCATACCACCTATTGTGTTGAGTCTTGCTCGTGGAGCGAAGCGTCATTGTGGATCGTTGAGCACTGTACAAGTTATAGTCTGGTTTTGTCAAAAAGATTTTCCCTTTTTAAAACCAAGTTCACTATAACCAATGGCTCTGATACCAATCTGTCACACCCCCAAAATCCACACGCGGAGTCTCACCGCTTGGAGGCATGACATGACCAGGATCAAGCCAGCAATCATATTGAACAATATAGTAGAGTAATTAAAAGTTTAACCACACAATATTATTGGTGTTCACAACCAAGTTAACCAAGTTCAAATTAAATAGCGAAAGCATAAGATGTAAGGCCAAAACATAAATAAGTTCATAAAGTTTAAAAGTTTAGAACTGCACATAGCAGTCCATATCCCACAACGACCTCCTCCTCGTGCAAGCTCCATAAGCATCTAACGACCTGTAAGGCATGTAACAACGAGTCAACAATAAAGTTGAGCGAGTTCACAGTTGGGTGTTTGTTTTAAGTTGTTTCCGAAAACATGGTTTGTCTTTAGCTGGCTTACTTGCCGTGGGGGTTACCCCATAGTTGAAAATATGATTAACCAATTCCTTCTTTCCCAAACCATAACCATAATCAGTGGGGGCTTCCCCATGTGAACCACTAGACCGTTACCATATCGACAACTGACGAACAATAGTTGTGCCCTACGTCAATGTCTATCATCATTGACAGTTTGCCATAGTCCATTAGTACACGCCCGTCCGACTGGCACGGTGTGAGGTTTGTTAAACCTAATAGCGCTATTAACTAATGACCCGCTCGCCATTGGCCTCGGCGATTAAGTCGATATAAAATGAGGGACTTAATGATAGAGTTTTGTCTAGTAAGTTTTAAGGTTGTTGTCCTACCCAAGGAGGACGAACGTACGTATTCTACCCAAGGAGAATACGCAGGATTAATATTCGCATCCTACCTATGGAGGATGGCGGTACATATCCTACCCAAGGAGGATATGCAGGTTCCGTTTTAGTTCTTTAACCTATTCTTTAAATATTGGCATCCTACCTATGGAGGATGGCGGTACATATCCTACCCAAGGAGGATATGCAGGTTCTGTTTTAGTTCTTTAACCCATTCCCAACCACCGGGAATCCCATGACTTAGAAAGTGTGTGAACTCACCTTGCTTTGCTCGGTTAGATTAGTTACTCTAATAATCAGAAATCAGGCTCGTCCTAATAAGGTACAGATAACAATCAGTTTTTCATGCATGCATAACATGTATCCTACGTACGGTTTATCTACTCACTACTTCTATCACATAGCACACAATACAAATGTCACACTCTGACTTTTGTGGAAAGATCACAATTAAAAATACACTTGTAGCACTTGTTAGAAAATATTTTCTAAGTATTGAAATTATTAGAAAATTTCGCCAGAGTTTCCTTTGTAAATGGAGGCGTCCATGCTAATAAGCATATCATTTTCTTTTTTGAAAATCATTCAAACAATCAACAACAATTTACTAAGAGCAAACTATTCCATTTACAAACCAACATGAACTTGATGTTTCGTAAAAACGTGTAGTAACTTGGTAAGGCGTTTAGTGGGTTTAGTTACCCTCCAAAGTGTGTTTACTTTACTTAAAATCTCATTCTCGGGATTTTTAGACGTTTACAACTTGTAGATACTTTTTACAAAAATATTTATTTACCACATCTTCTTGTTCCAAGAACATTTCTACACTTATGTTGTCACCAAAAATAGTGTAGGTTCACTACAAATCATGATCTTTCAAGAACCGTCTTTTAAACTTGGTTTATTTAGGAAAATCATTCACAAGTTTTAGATCTACAAATTTACTAGATCACTTTGTTTGTTATTTTACAAGAAATCATTTTGTTACCAAGTTTATGTCTAAATATGGAGGTGATTCTTTTATGTAAACCCCTAATCAGCTCCTAACTTTTTAAATCATGTTTTTAAATCATAAGTTAACAAGTTTCATATAATGATCAACAACATATTTCTAGTAATCAACAAGCAAGCATCAACATACCCCCAACAACATCATACTAGCATCATTTCATCATATTTCCTCTTTATGTAAGCTTTATGTTCATGTTTCTTGTTTAAACCTTTTAGTGTTCTTGTGATATTCCTCATACTACATCTTTTAACTACTCAAAATAGAAGTGAACAAAGGTTAAACAAGGACTTACAACTAGCTCAAGGCTAGGGAAGAACTTCAAGAGAAAAGATGAGGAAAGTGGTGTGAAAAAGCAAGAAATGAAGCTCCTTGATGATCCACAAGCTACAATCTTCACAAAGCACCTCTTAACACATGTATGGAGCTTGAAAATGGAAGAATATGGTGGTGTTAAGGTGGTGATGGTGGCGGTTATGGTGAGAGCCGAGAGGGAGATAGGAGAGTGAGGGAGTGGAGTGTGATCTTGTGAAGTGATGTTGTGATCTAGTTAGATACTCACCATACTTAAAATCATATCCTTCCAATATTATTTTCTAAACAATCAAGCAAAGATCTATTAAAATAATCAACATAATCTTGGAGGTATGGTGTGAAGATATGGTGGTGATGGTGACCGATTGGTTTGGGGGGGGGGGGGTTAATTGAAAGTATTTTGGTGAAAGGTGGGTAAAAATAGTTAGATTCCAAGTACATACTTACATGTTTTTAGTTAGTTGATATCTAGTGGGTGTTATGGTGTACGGGGATCATAACTAGCCAAGAAATAATTAAACAATCTATTTGACAATATTTTGGTGTCCCGGGTAATGTCTGGTTGTTCGGTTAGATACCGTTCCGTTAAAGTGTTAAGTTATTCCGTAAAGTGTCTTTTATATATCTTTTTGTAACACTTTTAATTCTCAACACTTAGGAAAGCATACAGGACTTTTTAGTGAATTTTCTGCACAAGACTAGTATGTTAACGAGCACATGTAAGTATGACGCAGTAATCAGAAAGCAGTTAAGTAATTCAACACAGTCATCAAGAACTTTAATTAATATTAATAAATCATGCAGATACATGTAATTATGAGGGTTGTCACATTCTCCACGAAATCCAAATTCAGAAAGAGTCAAAAAGGCAACCAATTTACAAGGGGAGTCTAAGTCTACAGAAAATTTGCCAGACAACATTGATGTTACGTTCACATCGTCTGACACTGATCATGAGTCCGAATTAATAAAGAAAGTGGTCGATCAGGTGTTGGATAACGATGAAACTGAGGAGTCAAAGTCGGAGTCAAACTCAGAGTCAAAGTCTGACAAGTCAAAATCAATAGTCAAAAAGGAGAAACGGGTTTACATAAAGATTTTTTGTTATCAAAATCTAATTTGAATGACGAAACGTTCAAAGTAGCTTATACTTTGAATGATTCTGATAAATTATATTCTGATGAAGAATTTCCAATAAGAGGTGTTAAAACTGAAATGATTAAAAAGGTTTTCAATCTAACAGAAATTAATATTTCTGAAATAAAAGATGTAAATCTTTCTGGAAAACCTAAACTTTACACCTCAAGAGTTCAACAACGTTTAAACAAGAAAAAGGGTTACAGTTCTGGTTCAGGTTATCAAAAGAAACCAAACCATAACGGTAATTTCAAAAGAAAAGGTCTTGGATTTATTCCACCGAAAAATTATAAAAATGGGATAACTTATCAACCAAAAACTGTGTTTGTTTCAGGAATATCATCTGAAGAAGAAAAGGAGCAGTTGTTCAGGAATCAATCAAACAATGAATTCCTTGCTAAGAAGCAAGAAGAGATGAAGAAGGAAGTTGCTCAAAAGACTGAGACGAGAACTTGTTTTCAATGCAAATCAGTTGGTCATATTGCTAGGAATTGTCCAAAGGCAATCCAAATAAAACAGGGAGTTTCTGATAAACTGAAAGAAAAGATGGTTGAGAATGAACCACCAACCAACAGATTTAAAGTTTTTAAAAATTCAACGTTTGAGGTAGGTGAATGTTCAAAGAGTTTTTACAAAAGAAAAGTGAATCTTGACAATCACAAGTGGGTTGTTAAGAAATCTGTTGATAGTTCTAGCAATGATTCTGATTCATCAAAATCAGAGGAGCTATTTTCAAGCGATGAATCTGATTCCACAAAGTCAGATGAGCCACAAGTTGAATCAAAAGGTGAAAAGTCAGTTCCGCCTTTGGATGATGCAAATTTTCCACCATTGCGGGCTGAGAATTTAAAATCAAAAATTGGAAAAGTTGAAATTTCAAATCAATTTTGTTTCTGAAAAGAAAGAATTCGATGTTGAAAAAGCTTTTAATCCCACAGTTCATAATATTTTTGGACAAATGATTGACGGGAAGGTCAAAGGGGTTAAGGAATTTTATGAGAAGAAAATGAAAGGAAAGAAACCGAGTGTTGATAACTCGGAATCTCTCAAGGTCTGTCAGGCTTGGTAGAATCTCTTTAACTGAAAAAAAAACTTGACTTGCCGGAGCTTCCAAGTTGGTAATCGCGGAGCATGAATCAGCATCTTTCTTGAGAAATTGTTCTAGAAAATTGAAAATTTTTCACTAGTATGACTTGCCGGAACTCCCAGGTTGGTAAGTGTGGAGTAGGAATCGGCATCTTGAGATTTCAACCTACAAGTGGTAATGGTTGGTAAGCAAACCAACAAGTGGTTGAAAGAGAAGTTTTACCTACAAGTGGTTAATCAAGGTCATTGAGTTGAACTTGATTTAACTTTCATTCAAATGATTGGAAAACAATGTGATGAGTTTATCCCCTAACCTACAAGTGGTAAAACCAACAAAACTGATTTTCCGGAAAAACCATTTGATTAAAACAAACTTAAGTGTTTTGAAATCATAATGGGAAAATAGTTTATTGTCAGGGGGAGTTCTGATTGTTTATGCCAAGTGGATGGCGAAATGAAGTGATTTGATATCAGTTGTCATTTTATTTGTACAGTTTGTTTTCAAATTTTCCCAGAAAATCAAAATTGAAACATATTTTGATTTTAGGGGGAGTAAAAATTTAGAAAATTACGAAAATTTGAAAATCCAAAAACATGATAAAATGAAAAAGAGTTTTGTTGTCAATAAGAGGAAATGATAGTACATCAGTGGACGATCACAGCATGCTAAAGAATTGTAAAGATAAAATGTAATAAATGGTCTCATTGATGATGTGCCAGTAGGTTTTCGCACATTTAGTAGATTGTGTCGAGATATAAACCTAAATTTCAAACATACTTATCTCGTGGGGAACATCTCTCGGATATATGGGTAACCCCCGAAATCTTGTTTGAAAGGTCCCTCTTTCTGAGATACTTGGTCTTTATGCTTAGTGATATCTGGGGTATTATCCCGGGACTTCTGATTTTGCGGAAGCAATGGCCTAGTCCCCGTATAATACTTTCTGCTTGCTTGAAATATAGCACCCCCTCAGCATAAAAAATGATGAAACATTGCAAAATGCTAATCATGTCCTGTTGAAGAAAAGATCCTCTAAAGGGGACACACCAAAAGTCGAAGCCGTCATCTCTCTGATTTTGCGAAAGCAATAGCCTGAGATCTCACGGCCCTCGCAATTAACCCTTTACAGATATCATCTAGGTATACTCACCTGTAAGACTGAATATTGGGATCTGGATACGGGAGTATATTCTGAGGTGGGACACGCGAATAAGTTTAAGTCTCTAAAACATTAATCTCGTATCTCGAAACAGTTGAAATTTGTGTGAAAATTTAAGTGGATTAGCATACTGACAATCTATGTGAATCGTTTAGAACTTAAAATGTTTAAAGCTTAACGGTGTTGGTGATTTGTCACAAAAACTGATATGATCCTCTTACACAAACTCACAAAAATATTGTCTGTAAATATTTCTTTATTGCATTTTAACACTCTAAAATCTTAAAAAAAACCCAAAAAGAATGTGTTTTAGCATAAATTTTTTTGAAAAATTCAAAAAGATATTCGACAATTGATGTTGAAAAGCTGATTTTCAAAGTTCCAAGTGCTAAACATGATGAACAGGTTTGGGAGAGTGTTTTTGAAATGAAGAATGTATTTCTACAAGTGGTCATCAGAAATTTTTAAAATGTTAAATCATTCTGATTAATACCTGCAAGTGATATAGATTTGATAAATTTTTAGATTCGTGAAGATTTATTTTGAGGTAGAGAATGTGCAGGTTAGCCACTGAGTTGGATAAGATCCATGTCACGATCTTAGAACAAGAATTCCAGACTGCGATCCCAGCTTATCGAAAGGGAGAGTCTGAAGACGCTTATGCTGAAACGAGATAAGAGCCAGGGTACAATCCTGAGAGCCAAGTTCTGATCCTGGAACTGAAGTCTATGCTAGTTGCTAATGCTGATGATTTTAAGGAATCAAGAGACCTGATCAAGAGGAGTACAAAGCCAGGTTGCGATTCTGGAAGAAAGAGAAAGAGAAGATTGAGGATGCTTTACATTTTTAGATATTTTGGAAAAGTTCGAGAAGACTGATAAAGACTGAAGATTGAAGACTCGACACCGAAGACTTCGTCAACATCCGAGGGGGAGTTTGTTGGTGCAACCTTCTGTCGACTTCGTCTTGTATCGAGTCTTGTATTAGAATTAATAGATCAGGGCACGTAGTACGAGAAAACTGTCAAAAATAGGTTAGAAGGTAATTTCGTGTGAAAGTGATTTCGTGTGAACAGGTCCGTGCCTATATATAGGAGTCTTCTGATTTCGTTTGTAAGAGTTCTGATTTTTCGGTTTCAGTGTCGAACTACTGCCAAAGTGTCTACTCACTGTAATTCTTTGTCAAATCAATCAACAAACAGATTAAAGTGAATTGCTAGCTGAATTAACTTGATACGTTTGTTTCCGCCACTCGTATTGAGTAAAAACTCTTCTAAATGACTCGTTTGGTCGGTAAAACGATCCTAAACTTTCCTACACACTATACTAGTGTAATACTTGGTTTCTGGCTCATTCTGTGTCTCAATACAATGTCTGTCTATGTACTGAACTCCGTCAGCATATTTCTGATTTATCTGATAACTGTGCTAACTGTGTTTCGTGCATCATTTGAATCAACAAAGTTTGCATGCAATAATGATATGTCATCTGCAATATATGATGCACATGTATGTATATGGCAATAATCAGAAAGCAATTCAAGTCATTAATTGTAATTCAGCACAGTCATTAAGCACTAATCATTGTTTAATAATTGTACGGATACCTGGAATTTTGACAGTTGTCACACGGAAATCAGTCATCTCCACGGTAGAATCCATTCTCAGATCGGTTCTCCCCTAGAGAATGTTTAGAACACCCGAACGAGTCCAGATTCCATCGATGTGATAAAAAGTGAAGGATGTTTGAAGAAAAGTTTGAAACACTTGAAAATGTTTAGATTCATGTTGAAATCAGTGTAAAACGTGTAGAAATCCACTAGATCCGAACCGTTCTTGGTGAGATGAGGTCACACTTCAGTGTTCATAAGAACTCCATGATGACGCCACCCTAGAACAGCCCAAGCCCCAAATCCAGTGATTTCATGGTGAAAAGTTTTGACTTGATGGGGAAGATTGTAACACCCCGTGTTTTCGGGAAGTCAAAGTCAAAGTCAAGGTCAAAGTCAACGACCGATTTCGCACAACTTGAATAGTAGAGAATTTCTTTTATGTGTTTAATTTAGTTGTATTATGTGGAGTAAGTGTCAATAATTACAACAATCGACGTATTACAAACGCCACTAATCGACTTACGACTGTGAACTGTAGGAAGTAACCATGCGATAAAGTTAACGAAACGATAATCAAAGTGTACCAATCAAATCGACATCGAATCGAATCTCCACTCGAACTACACATTTTAGTTACTGTTATACGTGTATGTGTGTGCCTTACGTGTTACCTGTGCATGTCTATTTATGTTATGTTGTGGTAATCAATCGAAACGCAAGCGAAACTCGAAATGCAATCGAACTCAATCGACATCGAATCACAGTCGAACTATGATAATTAGTGGAGAAAGGATAGCGCAAGATATGAGTGGTTGGGATTAAAAGTAATTTGACTAGGAAACCCTATCGTATCGAACCGCTCACAACCGAAATCGAAATACCAAGAATCGTCGCACCGAACACTCGAACGTGCAGCTGATCGATCAGGCTACCAGCTGATCGAAAAGCCAACCGACCGGACTGCTGTCCGATCGGACAGGCTGTCCGATCGAGCTGCCTGGCCGATCGGCCGGCACTTTCCCCTTTTAGCATCCTATAAATACCCCTGTCATTGTCATCCTTTTCTACTTTTGGAAACCTCTGTCCGACCAGCTCGTGTTCCTCACCTTTCTATATTTTAAATCTTAACTTTTAACCATGAAATCATCAAGATTCAAGTGTTCTAGGATGATGTCATCATGGGTTCGTGAAGAACTTCATGTTTTGGCCTCAACCCATCAAGAATAACTTGGATCTAGCCGATTTCCACATAAACAAACAAAGATCTTTCATAGATCTAAACATATACCCGGTGAAAAGGATTGAAAGATGGATTTTCCAACTTTCTTTCAACTCCTTTTCACTTAATGCCTTCAAACCGATAGAAACGGAGCCTGTGCCGGCTTACAAATCACTCCGGTGGTTGCACGGCTCAAGATCCGGATTCTATCCACGAGGTTAACCGATTTCGGGTTAAACGATAAACTCCGTTCCGAACAGTTCACCAGCCGGATTTGGGTGATTCCTGTCCGATCAGGGGAACCAAGTAAGGACGAGGGATCTATGGTTCGACTCGTTGCCAAAATACCTCAATAAAACGACAAACAAACATAACAACCAAGTGTTAGACGAATAGGTTGATCAGGTCAGGGTGCTGACCGATCGGACTGCTGTCCGAACGGACAGCCAGCCGATCGGATGGTCAGCCGATCGACTGGCCAGCCAATCGGTTAACACATGGTCCCACACTTAATCAAATTATTTTGAAGACTAGTATTGAACGAACTATTGTTCGATCGGACTACTGTCCGATCGGATTACTCTTCGGATCATGAGATACTATACTTCAACACTTAATCGATTTTTCAACATGTTCGATGCACTAGGAGTGCCACCCGATCGAACAGTCGTCCGATCAGGTGACACCTTGCTAATAATTTGTCATAGTTGTTCATGCATGTTGTCCGATCGAACAACATTAATATGTTCGATCGATCTGTTATCCGATCCATTACACCATACCTTGCATTTCATTTAAATTCGTGTGCAACGTTTGCGATTGGCGGCATTCCCTTCTTTCAAAATGGTAGGGAGTAGGTTAGACAACATTCCATAATTGTCTATGAGGTACATATTACCACAAGCAATCACCCAATATCACATGCATATATGACCAACAATGTATGAGCGAGGTAAAAATTACTGAGCCTTCACATAAGCTTGGCAACTTGACTTATTGTTTGTATTGGGAAAAATAAAATGAACTCGAGGCTACATCGCCTTGGTCATATAAGTTTCATGAAGTGGTAGTTGTTTTTCCTTCTTCATAGCTTTTACAAGACGGGTATACTTCCCTTGAGATGGGGGTTGTTTATGTAGGGGTGATAGAGAGTGTAACGTCACTGAATCATTCTGAATGTTATCCATCTTCACTTGCTTAAATATCGTTTCTCAAACGACTCGTACACGGGTAGACACGAAGTAGGCAATACACGTTTCCTACTTTATAAAGTGCTAAAGCACTGGTCTATGCATTGTTCTACCAGATGAAGGTGTGAACACCTAGAGTTTATTTTTGTGTAGTGATTATTAGCTTGGCCCGCATGGTCCACCAGGATTTCCATGCACTACAAGTCGTTATTACGTGAGCCCCCGTAATAAAAAATTGTCATGCATAGTTACCCCAAATTTTCCCTCGTCCAAGCAGATGATCAATCAAGAGGGGACACCACTGTCCTTATACCTCTGTCATGGAAATGACCATTGTGGTGGTCCACGCGCTAACACTCATTATCGTTATGTGCGAATAGGCACGGTGATTAAATGAAATAGGAATAAGAAGAATTCCTAGTAGTTGGAGGGGCACCTTCAAGATGAATACTTCATCTTCCTTTTCTGGTCAAGTATGTCATCAATCTCGCTTCACAAAAGCCGCAGGGGCCTCGTCCCGCTGATTAAGAATTCGTTCAAGGTTGCCGCCTCTGCCTCGCCGTCACTACCGTAGTCAGGCACCTTCACGATCGAGAGAGAAGAGCAGCCATTTCCTGCGGAAGCAAGCTCAGAATCTCGTTTGGTAATCACTCCAGCCATGAGCTTTGCAATGAACGCGAGGTCGATAGCTTCATCGTGCGGGTAAGTACAATAATAGGAGTCGGAGTTGAAAGTATCTTATTCACGTCAATAATCATTCCGTACACTTATTCGTATGTATATATATCAATAGACAAGTATGTTACTTAGCATAAGCAGGCAATTTGATGCATCATATCACGTATAACTCTCGTTTATCCTTTGGGAGGGTCATTTTGTCTTTAGCAAGTCTAACTTGATTAGACTATGCCTTAGTTGGCACCTTATTTTGGGGTATTCCCTACTAATGTCCTTGCCTTGTCTCTTCTTTGAAAAGTGTTTGACTCATGGATCTTGAAGCTTACGTGAATGCAATGAAAAACCTTTTTGTAAAATGTTTTTGTGAGAGAACTCTAGTGATTGTAGTCTAGACTCGAGAAGGAATCATAGTTCACTACAATCGAAGCTCTGATATCAAACTGTCACACCCTGACTTTTGTTGAAGTGTATGATGTGTGACTGGTTTAATATCATTGCATTCAATCATAATAAACAACTACATAATTAAAACGATGTTCTTCCATTCATAAAATTTGAGTATTACAAATATCGGTTATTTAAGTTTTAAAACACGACCTTCGACTAGGTTATAGACCAACAAAAGTGGATGACATCTATCTTGAAATCTATTTATAGAAACAACACCCGCGCCCAAGATCCAATCTGTCACCTGAAATACATGTAATTTTGGAAAACATCAACAAAAGTTGAGCGAGTTCATGCGTTGTTAGTGCATGCGTCTGTCGACTTCGTCTTGTATCGAGTCTTACATTACAATTGTTAGATCAGGATGCGTTGTACGAGAAATAGGGTAGGATTTATGTGTGATTGAGCTAGTTTCGTTTGAACATGACATGTGACACTTTCAAACGAAATTAACATGTTTAATTTCGTTTGAAGGACACCATGCCACTTTCAAACGAAATCACTCACCCTATAAATACCTTGAGTCTTGATTTCATTTGTAACTTTCCGGTCAGTGTAACGAAGTGCTGCCGAAGTGTTGTCAGGTTGTAAATTGTTATTAAATCAATCATACAACAGTTTAAAGTGTAAATCTGGCTGAATTGAACTCTACATGTCTGTTTCTGCCTTTCGTGTTGAGATAAACTCTTCTGATCGACTCGTTCGGGTCTGAAAACGATCCTACAAGTGGTATCAGAGCTCAGGAGGAAGAGTTCATACCAATTCAGTTGCAAATTCTGATTTTCTACACCTTCTTTCAAAATTGAACTAGTTTTCACGGTTAAAAACGTCTGATTTTCACATATCATGTGCATAATGTTGTTTTAACAAACCCTTGAAAGTTTCAGAACTAAATTCGACCATTTGCTTGACCAATTGGACAAAAATTAGATCGAAAAGATGACATCATAC
Source organism: Helianthus tuberosus (assembly GCA_030545235.1). Classification (NCBI taxonomy): domain Eukaryota; kingdom Viridiplantae; phylum Streptophyta; class Magnoliopsida; order Asterales; family Asteraceae; genus Helianthus; species Helianthus tuberosus. The sequence continues at coordinate 18,625 of JARYGA010054655.1, read as the reverse complement.
TAATTTCGTTTGAACTTGATGGCCGATTTCGTTTGAGAGAGTGCATAGTTGATGATTTCGTTTGAAAGAATCTGGTGATTCCGTTTGAAATCAGGTATCTCGTCTGAAAAGTTGAGTGATATCGTTTGAAAGATGTATTCCGTTTGAAATGTTGTGATTGATTTCGTTTGAAGATCGAATTCCGTTTGAGGGTTTAGTTTGAACTAGGCAATCTCGTTTCAAGTGACAAAAGTCCATGGATAACAGGTTGCATGTGAAATTGTCAGTCTATTTGATTGAGTTAGTTGTCAAATTTTGAGGTCCAATAGAATTCCTTGGGTAATATACATTGTCGGCCACCTTCCTTGAAAAAATAACAAATTTAAAAGATAATAGCATCAAAGTGTTCGGCCCAGTAGATTTCAAAAAGTGATTTTCAGTAACCATGTGCTTTACCGGTCCAATCATATGATGTTTCAGTTGTCGGCTTAGTGGTTTTTGTTGGATAAATCAATTGTTAAAAGATCCATTTAGTTGCAGCCCAATTAGATTAAATTGTGTATTTTGCCCATGTGCATTTGGTTAAAAACAAGTCAAAGCAATCCATTGTTTGTTGTTGGCTCAAGTGGGATTTTGGTTTAATGAAAATTGATTGATGATGATGTTGTCAGCCACAAAATCTGATTGTCACGATTGTTGGTTGGTTTATCGACCCAATATAAAGAATGGACTGATGATCCAATTTGTGTGATAAAGTAAAAAGTTTATCGGCCCATTATTATCAATTTTGTCAGCCCAATTTGTTTGAATTGATATCAAAGTCCATTTTTTTAGTCCGATTGTTTGTCAAAAGTTCATCAATATCAGATTGCATGTGAAAAACTATTCGGCCCATTCATTCAGTTTGCGGAATACATTAAACAAGTCTGCAAATCTTCGACACGAGTCCTAGATCGATTCAACCGTCACTCACATTCACATTTTTAATTTAGTTAAACTAATCGTTTTGTTTGTTTGAGTGTTGTCAGGTGTTTCACTAGGTGAACCAGTTCGTTTGAAAGCTTATGTGAGAAATCCTTCGATGCCGAATCATGGAAGAGGAATTTTACAACGCATTCGCTACTCCGGTTACCCCGAGTACTCTTGCTCAGAACACGATGGTGGAAAATGAAACGGGGGCGACGCAAAAACCACCTAAGCTCATGCACATTGAGGAATTTATAGGTTGGGAAGGACGTTTTGAAAACTGGGTTCAAGCAAACTATTTGGATGCTTAGGAATGTGTTGAGACAAAATATGTTAGACCGATGACAAATGATTGTTGGTGCACTACATCTGTCGACTTCGTCTTGTATCGAGTCTTACACTAGTTAGAAAAGATCAGGGCATGTAAAACAAGAAAATGTGATAGAGTTAGTGAGATTTCGCTTGAACATTTAGATGTTGAAGAGATTTCGCTTGAAGCTACTCAAGCGAAATCAACATGTTAAGATTTCGCTTGAGATGCTGAAGCGAAACCTTAATGTCTATATATAGGAGTTCAAGGTCAAGCGAAATCATAAGTTGTTTTTGAAAGATTTTCATACCGAGGTGCTGCCGGTGTGAGAACTGATTGTAATTGCATTCATATCAATACAAATCAGTGTTAAAGTGAAGATTCAGCTGTTTATAGGTCAAATACTTGTTTTCCGCACCTGTATTTGATGGAATTCCTCTGAACCGACTCATTTAGGTCGCGAACACGATCCCTACAATTGGTATCAGAGCCTGGGTGAGGAGTTCTGCAAAATTAAGCTGAATTCAATCAAAATCTCTTACTTCTACACTTTCTTTCATCAGTTCAGAAATTTTTCACGGTAAAAAACTATTCATTTTCTCACGGATTGTTTAAAAGTACAAGATAACAAACCCTTGAAAGTTTCATAGCAAAATTCGACCTAAAAGTGATCAAAATCGACCTTCGAATGGATTTCGCTTGAAGAACATAGTTTTATTGGACGATATCGCTTGAAACTTCAAGCGACACTTAACATTTCGCTTCAAACAGGATTTGTTTTCGCTTCAAGGTTTTCGCTTCAGGATTCTCATTTCAGACAGTTTCGCTTGAACGATTTCGCTTCAAAGATTTGTTAGTCTCGCTTCAACCAGTTTGACAGATTATTTCGCTTGAAGAAAGTTCAGTTGACCTGTTCGCTTGAAAGATACAAAGTGACTATTTCGCTTGAAAGAATCTGTTATTGAAAATTGTGCTTTTGAAACATGGATAACGATTTTCACAACGCGTTTGCAACATCGTCTAGTTCATCTTCCATTGCTCAGAACATGAATTCAGAAAATGAAACGGGGACTACTCAGAAACCCCCGAAGCTAATGAGCATTGAAGAATACTATGGATGGAAAGATCGTTTTGAAAACTGGGTGCAAGCAAATCATTTAAGATCATGGGAATGTATTCTGAAAAAGTATATGTTACCACGTTCTGAAATGGAGACAGTAAAACAACTTTCAGAGTTTGGTAATGAAGAACGGGAAATGTATCGAGCTGAAAAAATGATGATCAGTTTGCTTCAACAAGCTATCAAAGAAGACATCTTTATACTACTTCAACATGATAAAACATCAAAGTCAATCTGGGATGCTTTGAAAGTTAAAGTTGAAGGTAGTGCAAACATGATTAAAAGCAAAAAGACGTTGCTTAAAAAGGAGTTTGACTTGTTCACAAGTTTGCCCGGAGAAGATACCAAGAAACTCATTGAACGATATTGTCACTTAGTTCGAACAATGTCAATGATGAACATCAACAAAGAAGATGAGGAATGGGTGGATAAGCTAGCTGATGCTTTACCTCAGAAAGAGTGGGGAACTTATTTGATGATATTGAAGAATACCGGAGTTTATGAAGGGTTGTCAATCTCTCAGTTCATTGAAAAGATTGAAAGTCAGGATTTGGAACAGCAGAAGATTGCAAGGATGAATAATCCAAGTGGTCAACAAGATGTAAAGATGTATTACAAGGGTAGTGTTCCGACTTCAGAAGCTGAGAGAAGTCCGAAAATTCAGACTGCTTATAGTGTTGGGGATTCTACAGAAAAGACTGATCAAAACTCAAACAAAAGCAACAGTGGTTTCTCATTGTATCCGAGTGTAAATTCGAAAAGCTCATCAGAAAGCTTTCAGTCTCAAAGCACAAAGATGGGAAATGGTTGTGTGATTCAATGCAACATAGCTCTAAATCTTCCTGAAGGTCAAAGTTTTTCTGAAGAAATTGCAAAAGATCATATGGCATTACTTGGTTCCGTGCTTATATCATATGAAGGTTTAGTGGCTGGTAGAATTGGAAATCCTATGCTTACCAAAGAGGATTACGACCAAATAGATGCCGAAGAGATGGAACTAATGGATATCAAATGGTGTCTTGCAAGTGTTCTTAGACGTGCTGAGAAGTTCAAAACAATTACTGGGAGAAATGACTTTCTTGATGCTTGTGTTTCTACTTTAGGTTTTGATAAATCTAAAGTTACTTGTTTCAGGTGCAGGGAAAAAGGTCATTTTAAGCGGGAGTGCAAGAACAGAGAAGTTAGTGGTGCTCAAAATCCATTTGGAAAAGATGACTACTACCGGAAAGCCATTTATCAGCAAGTTGGTCAGACACAAGACTCACAGACGGCTCATGGTAGAAAGATTGAAGATTCAAAGAAAGGATGTTTAGTAGATTTCAACTGGAGCAATTATATTTCTTCTAACAGCACAGCATGTTTAGTGAACCAAAATGATGAACAACTACCTGAAGGTTTCAGTTGGGATATGTTTGTTGATGAAAAGGGGGATTTCAAAGCTTTCATTACAAAGATTGTTAGAGAACCAGGTTTGTTTGTTACTTGGATGAGATCAATTGGTGAAACAGTGAAAGATCAATCGATTACATCTGAAGAAAGTTTAGAAAGTGCTGATGCTGAGTCATTAAGTACAAACGAGAGTGTGCAAAATGAGGATACTTCAGAAAAGGAAGTTGTATTTGATCAAACACCATTTGATTCTGGTATTTCAGATGCTGATTCTGAAAAATCTGTAGAGTTTGATCAAACACCGATTGAGAGTAGCAGTGATGATGAGGAAGAGAAACATATTAATATTGCTAAAAATCATCTTTCTCCTGAAAGTTTTCATTTCTATTTTGCAGATTGCATGGAGAAACTGAAGGAGAAACAAGCTGCAAAAGAACAACAACAAGATGAAAAGATTGAAACTGTTGTTCAAACTGAAGAAGTTAAAAGTGTGGATGAAGAAAAGGTAATTGAAACTGAGAAGGTAACTGGAGTAGAAAAAGTAATTGAAGTGGTAAAAACAATCGAGGTTGAGAAGATTGTTGAAGTTGAAAAGCCTTGCAAGAAATGTTTGGAAATTTGTAAGAGTTGTGAAGAAAAAGATGTGATTCTGTTTGATAGAGAAAGACTGATAGAAAAGTTACTATCTGACATCAGCTATGTGAAAGAATCGTATAGTGTGTTGAACAGAACTGTGACAGGTCTTCAAATAACAAACTCTGAAAGAGAAAAGGCTTTAACGATGACGAATGCTACGTTGATGACAAAGCAAAAGGCAATTAATCATTACATCGAAGAAAATGCTAATCTAAAGCAAGAGTTGGAGAAAGAAAAAATCGAGAATGAAAGGATCAGAAGGTTATTACTGAGTTATTCTTGTTCTGATTATGTTATTGATCGAGTTTATCCTACTGTTGCAGGTTTTGAAGCATTTCAGGATGAGAAGCAAAAGAATGAGACTGGTAAGAAATCGACTGTTAAATACAACAAGTGTCCGCCTCCTATCTGGGAAGGGTATTCTCCTAGAAAACCGAATGAGGAGCAAGTAGAAAAAGCAGTCAATATAAAGTTAAAATCTGAGACAACTGACGTTTTACCAGATAACATTGACATCACGTTTACCTCGTCTGATACTGATCATGAGTCTGAGTTAATCAAAAAGGTGGTCGATCAGGTGTTGGATACTGAGGAGGTGTCTGAGTCAAAGTTTGAGTCTGGGTGTTCAAGTTCGTCAGTCGAAAGTTCAAAGACATCGGAAAAACGGTCTTACAGTAAAGAATTTTTGCTATCAAAGGCAAATTTGGATGATGAAACATTTGAAGTTGCATATACTTTAAATGATTCGGACAAATTATACTCTGACAAAGAGTTTCCGATTAGAAGTGTTTGTTTTGATATGATCAAAAAGGTTTTTAAAATGAAAGAAATTAATTTTTCTGAACTTAAAGATTTAAAATTTACTGAAAAACCTAAAAAATACACTTCAAGAGTTCAACAAAGGTTAAACAAGAAAAAAGGGAAAAAGAATTATAATTCTGATTCTAGTTTTCAAAAGAAAACAAATCAAAATTGTAGTTACAAAAAGAAAGGTCTTGGTTTTATTTCACCTGAAAATCGTAAAAATGAAAAATATATTAGAGATTTTAAAACGAAATTGACATATGTTGCAGGAAAAAGTTATGAAGAGGAGACAAATAGCTTATTCTGGAGAAAATCAAATCAGGAGTTCCTTGCTGAAAGAAAAAGAACAGGAAATGGAGTTTTTCATCCAATTGGAGTTTTTCAACCTAAAGACACATGAACTTGTTTTCAATGCCAAGTTGTTGGACACATCGCTCACAATTGTCCAAACAAAGTCAACAAAAAATAGGGAGTATCTGAAAAACTTAAAGCAAAAGTAGTTGAAAAGAATGATTCACCAACTATAAACTTCAAAAATTTTGAAAATTCAAAGAATGAAGTTGGTGAAAATTCTAAAAGATTGTACAAAAAGAGTGCAAAAGACAATCAAAAATGGATTGTTAAAAATTCAGATGTACAATTTGGCGATGAATCTGATTCCACAAAATCAGACGAGCCACAAGTTGAGGAAAAACATTCAGTGAATGATGTTGACATTCCATCACTGAACTTTGAAGAAATTAAACAAATGGTTGGTAAAGTGGAAATTTCAAATCAATTCTATTCTGATGAAAAGGAATTTGATATTGAGAAAGCATTTAATGGAAATGTTAGAAAAATGTTTAAGAAAATGCTTGATGGGAAAGTAAAGGGGGTTAAAGATTTTTATGCAACTAAAAAAGCAACTTACAACCCTACTGCACAAGAATTGGAAGCCACCAAATCTAAGAAGACTTGGGTGGAAGTTTGTTTCCTATGATAGTCTTATGACTATGCCGGAGATCCCAAGTTTATATCGTGGATCAGGAATCGGCATTTTTCTAATGTTTGAAGTTTTTGGTTGAAAGTTTTTGATAGTGTTTGGATGTTTACAGGTTGTATGACTACGCCGGAGCTTTCAGGTTAGTAAATGCGAAGCAGGAATCGGCATTTTGATTGGTAAAATAGTGATGTAGACGTAACATTCCTACAAGTGGTATTGTGTTCTACATGTAGTAATTTTTACAATTGGTATAGAAGGTGCATACATGCAAGTGGTAAATCAGGGACATTAATTTGTACTTGATTTGCTACAAGTGGTTAAGAATAGACAATGTGATGAACCACACCCCGAATCTACAAATGATTATATCATCAAAAATTATTTTCCGGAAAAATCATTTTGATTAAAACAAACTTAAGTGTTTTAAAATCTAAATGAGAAAATTGTTTTGTGATAGGGGGAGTTCTGATTGTTTATGCCGAGTGAATGGCGATTTAATGCGATTCGATATCAGTTTGTCAAGTTTCTGTACAGTTTGTATGTTTTAATTGTGTCAAGAATTTTAGTTTTCAAATTTCCTAAAATGTGTTTGCATTTTAGGGGGAGTAAAAATTTTCAGAAAATCCAAAAACATTTTGAAAATTTGAAAAAAAGACAAAAACATGATAAAATTCAAAAATGAGTTTTTGTTGCATATAGAGGAAATGATAGTACATCAGTGGACAATCACAACATGCTAAAGAATTGGAAAGAAAATTGTGATAAACAATCTTACTGCGGATATGTCAGTAGGTTTTTGCACATTTAGTAGATTGTGACGAGATATAAACCTAAAATCAAACTTGCTTGTTCTGTGGGTTAACACAAACTTGGATATATAGGTAACCCCTGAAATCTTGTTTGAAAGGTCCCTTATTCTGAGATACTAGGTCTTTATGCTCAGTGATATCTGGGGTATTATCCCGGGACTTCTGATTTTGCGGAAGCAATGGCCTAGTCCCCGGAGAATACTTTACATTTGCTTGAAATATAGCTCACCCTCAGCTAAAAAATGATGAAACATTGAAAAATGCTAATCATGGCTGTTGAAACAAAAGATCCTCTAAAGGGGACACACCAAAAGTCGAAGCCGTCATCTCTCTGCGTATCGAAAGATCGACCTGAGCTCTCACGGCCCTCGTACTATAATTTATTCCTCAGACAGATATCATCTGTGGTATATTCACCTGTAAGACTGAATATTGGGATCTGGATACGGGAGTATATTCAAGTAGTGGGACACACGGATAAGTTTAAGTCTTTTAAAACATTAACATCGTATCTCGGATCAGTTGAACTTTGTGTGAAAATTTAAGTGGACAAACATACTGACAATCTAGGTAAATTGTTTAGAACTTAATATGAAATGAAGCTTAACGATGTTAGTGATATGTTTCATAAACTGATATGATTCTCTTGCACAAACTCACAAAAATATTGTTTGTAAATATTTCTTTATTTCATTTCTTTACTATAAAAAATTACAAAAAGATTTTAGTGTGTTTTAGCATAAATTTTAAAAAAATTTAAAAAAAGATTTTCGACAACTGATATTGGAAAGTTGATTGTCAAAATTTCAAGTGCTAAACATGATGACTTGGTTGTGAGGGGGAGTGAATCTTAAAATGTCAAAAGGTTTGTTAAAATCCTACAATTGGTATTTTAAAAAAAAAAAAAAAAAAACCTACATTTGGTTCATCATTGGTTTGTGATATGAGAAAGAATTATCTGATTATATCAGATTGTTGGTGCATTTAAATTGTTAAATTTAGAAAAATTATTTCTGGGTTAAGATTGTTACAGGTGAGCCAGATTAATTCATTCAAAGCTTATGAAAGTCAGAATCTAATCATGAATCTAAAGTTCGCTAGCTGCTGATGCTGATGAACTTAAGGAATCAAGAGATCTGATCAAGAGAATTAGATAAAAGCCAGGCAATGATCTTGTAATCAACATTTGAGTCAGACATCGATCCTAAGGCAGATGTTGCTGAAGAACAAATGAATGCCAGCAAATCGTGAAGGGGAGTCTGATAGAGCTAGGTGATTATGGAGAAGAAGATAGAGAGAGAAAAGCCCAGAGACTGATCAAGAATGAAGATGTAAAGACACAGCATTGGTGTGACTCGATAGTCGACTCGTCAACATCTGAGGGGGAGTCTGTTGGTGCACTACATCTGTCGACTTCGTCTTGTATCGAGTCTTACACTAGTTAGAAAAGATCAGGGCATGTAAAACAAGAAAATGTGATAGAGTTAGTGAGATTTCGCTTGAACATTTAGATGTTGAAGAGATTTCGCTTGAAGCTACTCAAGCGAAATCAACATGTTAAGATTTCGCTTGAGATGCTGAAGCGAAACCTTAATGTCTATATATAGGAGTTCAAGGTCAAGCGAAATCATAAGTTGTTTTTGAAAGATTTTCATACCGAGGTGCTGCCGGTGTGAGAACTGATTGTAATTGCATTCATATCAATACAAATCAGTGTTAAAGTGAAGATTCAGCTGTTTATAGGTCAAATACTTGTTTTCCGCACCTGTATTTGATGGAATTCCTCTGAACCGACTCATTTAGGTCGCGAACACGATCCCTACAATGATGAAGTGATTGTTCAAATTAAAGATTTAAGTGCAGATGCTAGAAAGAAATACAAAGATGAGAAAATGATGCGAAGTCTACTACAACAAGCTGTGAAGGAAGATATCTTGGTGTTATTGCAACACAATGGAACTTCTTACTCAATCTGGAAAGCATTAAGATCGAAGTTTCATGGAAGTCAAGAGATGGTTAAAAACAAAAAAAATCGCTTTTGAAGAAAGAATTCGATCTATTTCGTGGGTTGAAAAATGAAAGCACAAAGCAAATCATTGAAAGATACTGCAATTTGTTAGCCAACATGAAGAGATTGATCATCGAGAAAGATAATGAAGAGTTGATTGAAAAGCTAGCTGATGCATTGCCACACGAGACTTGGGGCACATATCTCATGATGTTGAGGAACAAGAAAGGTTTTAGCAGTCTGACATTGAGCAAATTCATTGAAAAGATTGAGGCTCAGGAGATGGAACAGAGAAAGGTTTTAAGAATGAAAGATTTCGACGGTGAACAAGATATTGGTCTTTATTACAAAGGTGGCGTCAATGATAAAACCACCAACATATCACCAAAGATTGGAACAACATTCAATGTAAAGAATTCATCTAAAAGTTCTTCTAAAGGATCAAACAGCAACACAAGTTTTTCATCATATCCATCTTTTGATCCGAACATTTCAGCAACAAAGAATGGCAAGAAGTTACAATGCAACATTGTTCTGAATCTTGAGAATGATGAAGATTATTCAGCAGAAATTGCTAAGAGTCACATGTCTTTGTTGGGAACAATGTTGGAATCATATGGTAGTTTTGTTGCAGGTCGGATCGGGAATCCAATGCTTACAAAAGAGGATTACGATCAAATTGACGCTGAGGAAATGGAATTAATGGATATTAAATGGTGTTAGGCAAGTGTGTTAAGACGAGCTGAGAAATTTAAGCAGATCACAGGAAGAGATGATTTACGTGAAGCTAATATTTCTACTTTAGGTTTTGATAAATCTAAAGTCACTTGTTTTCGTTGCAGGGAAAAAGGACACTTCAAGAGGAAGTGCAAAAACCGCGAAGCAAGTGGAGCTCAAAATCCGTTCAATAACAACAGTGATTACTATCGGAAGGCTATCTATCATCAAGTTACTCAACAACAACAAGAACCGCAAGTGGCACATGGTAGAAAAGTGATTGAAGAATCTTCAAAGAGAGCTTGTATGGTGAATCAGGATGATCAAAAGCTAGCGGAAGGTTTCAGTTGGGACAAATATATCTCAGCTGACAACAAAGCATGCCTGATAAATCAAAATGATGAAAAATTGCCTGAAGGTTTTAGCTGGGCAAATTTCAATTGGGATGATTATGATCCAACCAAAGACACAAATCACAAAGCTTATGTCGCTCGAGTTGAAGAGGATAGTGATGATGATACTGAGTATTGGTCAAGGAAATTGGAAGCAGATTTAAAAATGATGGCTGAGAGTGACAATGAAGACGAAAAAGCTAAAAAGAAAAAGAAAAAGGTCAAAACACCAGTTAGCAGTGATGACGATGAAGTTCCAGTGATAAGGCAAAAGGTAAAAGACGTTCCAATGTTCAAAGTTGATGAAGAAGTTGATGCTAAAAAGACTCCTGTGAAGTGTGACACTTGTGAAGCTATAAAGAAGCAGAACAGCACATTGATTTATAACTTGAACAGTTTGAAGGAATCTTATGATGTCCTGAACAAAGCTATGAATCAATACAATCAAACAAGTGAAGAACAGGCAACAGCAATGAAGACACTTCAAGGAGCGTTTATGATAAAGCAGAGAAGTGTGAACAGTTACATTGAAAAGTGTGTTGTGCTTGAGCAAAAATTGGAAACCCAAAGAATTGAAACTGAAAGAGTAAACCGTTTGTTAAAAAGTTACTCATGTACTTCTTATGTTGAAGGCATGAAGGCATTTGAAGATGATGAAGTAACTGAAGAACAAAAAGTTTCTGAAGAAAAGACTTCTGACAAGAAGAAAGAAAAGAAGAAGAATGCTAAAGAGAATGATTATGGTAAGAAACAAGGTTTCACTTACAACAAGTGTCCACCCCCGCTTGAAAATGGATATCCTCTGAGAAAGCCAAATTCAGAAAGAGTCAAAAAGGCAACAAATTTACAGTGGGAGTCGGAGTCTTCAGTTAACTTGCCAGAAAATATTGATGTTACGTTTACATCGTCTGAGACTGATCATGAGTCCGAGTTAATAAAGAAAGTGGTCGATCAGGTGTTGGATAAAGATGAATCCGAGGAGTCAAAGTCGGAGTCTATGTCGGAGTCAAAGTCTGAGTCGAGCATTCCGAGTCAATCCGACAAACAGGGCAAAAGGGTTTATAATAAAGAATTCCTGTTATCAAAGTCTAATTTGAATGACGAAACATTTAAAGTTGCATATACTTTGAATGATTCTGACAAATTATATTTTGATGAGGAATTTCCAATAAGAGGTGTTAAACCTGACATGATCAAAACGGTTTTCAAACTAACAGAAATTAATATTTCAGAAATAAAAGATGAAAATCTTAATGATAAACCTAAAAAGTACACCTCAAGAGTTCAACAAAGAGAAAACAAGAAAAAGGGTTACAGTTCTGGTTCTGGTTATCGAAAGAAACCAAACCATAACGGTAATTTCAAAAAGAAAGGTTTAGGTTTTATTCCACCAGAAAATCATAAAAATGAAAAATATGTTCGTGATTTTAAATCAAAAAGGATATTTGTTTCAGGTACATCTACTGAAGAAGAAAAAGAAAATCTGTTCAGAAACCAGTCAAACAGAGAATTCCTTGCTAAGAAGCAAGAAGAGATGAAGTTTGCTGATCAGATGAAGAAAACAAGAACCTGTTTCAAATGCAACAATGTTGGACATATTGCCAAGAACTGTTCCAAGGCAATACAATCAAAACAGGGAGTTTCTAAACTGAAAGAGAAAATGATTGAGTTTGAACCGCCAATTGATAGAACCAAACTTTTCAAAGAGTCAAAATTTGAAATTGGTGAATGTTCAAACAGTTTTTATAAGAAAAGAGCAAAATTTGACAACCAGAAATGGGTTGTTAAGAAATCGGTTGATAGTTCTAGCAATGATTCTGATTCATCAAAATCTGAAAAGCTATCTTCTGGCGATGAATCTGATTCCACAAAGTCAGAGGAGCCACAGGTTGAGGTAAAAGGTGAAAAATCAGTGCCGACTGTGGATGATGTGAATTTTCCACCACTTCGGGCTGAAAATTTTAAAAAGAAAGTTGGAAAAGTTGAGATTTCAAATCAATTCTTCTCTGAAAAGAAAGAATTTGATATTGAAAGAGCTTTTAACTCCAAAGTCCATAACATTTTTGGAAAAATGGTTGACAGGAAGGTCAAAGGAGTGAAGGAGTTTTACGAGATAAAGACGAAGAAAGATAAAGTTGAACCATCCCTGGTTTGTGACTGGGATGGTACATATTACGAACAGTAAGTCTCTGGACTTGCCGGAGCTCCCAGGTTGGTAAGAGTGGAGCAGGAATAAGCATTCATCTTTCTTGGTTGGTAATTTTACAAGTGATAAAGATGGTAAAATCTACAGGTGGTATTTTTAACTTGTTATATTTTTCAAGTGGTTATGGTTAGTGAAGTGAACATACAAGTGGTTGATGAAGGTTTTCACTTACAAGTGGTAAATCAAGGACATTAAGTTGTACTTGTTTTTCCTACAAGTGGTTAATCAAGGTCATTAGGTTGAACTTGATTGGACCATACTTACAAGTGGTATTTGAAAGACAGTATGATGAACCAAACCCCTTAACCTACAAATGGTAAAATTAATCAACAAAACTGATTTTCCAGAAAAACCATTTGATTAAAACAAACTTAAGTGTTTTGAAATCAGTGGGAAAATAGTTTGTTGTGAGGGGGAGTTCTGATTGTTTATGCCAAGTGAATGGCGATTTGAAGTGATTCGATATCAGTTGTCATTTCATTGTATAGTTTATTTTCAAATTTCCTAAAATGTGTTTGCATTTTAGGGGGAGTAAGAAATTTTAGAAAATCCAAAAACATTTGAAAATTTGAAAAAGATAAAAACATGATAGAATGAAAAATGAGTTTTTGTGTCAAAGAAGAGGAAATGATAGTACATCAGTGGACTATCACAACATGCTAAAGAAATGGAAAGTTAAAAAGTGATAAACGGTCTCACTAATGATGTGCCAGTAGGTTTTTGCACATTTAGTAGATTGTGACGAGATATAAACCTAAATTCAAACTTGCTTATATCGTGGGGAAACATCTCTCGGATATACGGGTAACCCCCGAAATCTTGTTTGAAAGGTCCCTCTTTCTGAGATACTAGGTCTTTATGCTCAGTGATATCTGGGGTATTATCCCAGGACTTCTGATTTTACGGAAGCAATGGCCTAGTCCCCGGAGAATACTTTCTGCTTGCTTGAAATATAGCGCCGCCCTCAGCAAAAATGATGAAACAATAAAATTGATAATCATTGCTGTTGTAAAAAAGATCCTCTAAAGGGGACCCACCCAAGTCGAACCGTCATCTCTCTGCTGAACGGAAGTTCTGACCTGAGCTCTCACGGTTTCGTACTGATTCATAATTTATTCCCTTACAGATATCATCTGTGGTATACTCACCTGTAAGATTGAATATTGGGATCTGGATACGGGAGTATATTCTGAGGTGGGACACGCGATTAAGTTTAAGTGCTTAAGACATTAACATCGTATCTCGAAGCAGTTGAACTTTGTGTGAAAATTTAAGTGGACTAGTATACTGACAATCTAAGTGAATCGTTTAGAACTTAAAATGTTAAAAGCTTAACGAGGTTGGTGATTTGTTTCATAAACTGATATGATCCTCTTACACAAACTCACAAAAATATAGTCTGTAATATTTCTTTACTGCATTTCATTTCATTACAAAATCCAAAAAGATTTTCGGTGTGTTTTAGCATAAATTTTGTAAAAGTCAAAAAGATTTTCGACAACTGGTGTTGGAGAACTGATTTTCAAAATTCCGAGTGCTAAACGTGACGACAACTGGTTTGGAAGAGATTTGAGTATTTAGTGAGGGGGAGTGTGTGTTCAAATGAGAAAAGTTTTGAAATGAAAATGATATTCCTACAAGTGGTTCAACAGAAATTTTAAATGTAAAATCATTCTTTGAAGTGTAGTTACAAGTGGTAAACAAAGAATAAATTTGTGAATTGTTAAAATTGTGAAATTTATTTTTAGGTAGAGTTTTTGTGCAGGTTAGAGCCAGGAATCGATTCTGAACCTGTAAACATTTGAGAGAGTCAGGTTACTATCCTGAACCTGTGGAAGATGTGAGCCGGGTTACAATTCTGGAACTGTTGATGCTGATGAACTTAAGGAATTAAGAGATCTGATCAAGAGAATTAAAAAGCTCGAGAGCCAGACTCAGATCCTGGAGGTTATAAGTATCCGAGGAAAGGAATATGTGGATGCTGAAAAAAAGAGAAGAGAGAGATTGAGGATGCTTTACAGTGTCAGATACTTCAAAGAGTTCGAGAAGACTGATAAAGATTGAAGATGCGAAGACTCGACACTGATGACTCGTCAACATTCGAGGGGGAGTCTGTTAGTGCATGCGTCTGTCGACTTCGTCTTGTATCGAGCCTTACATTACAATTGTTAGATCAGGACGCGTAGTACGAGAAATAGGGTAGGATTTATGTGTGATTGAGCAAATTTCGTTTGAACATGACATGTGACACTTTCAAACGAAATTAACATGTTTAATTTCGTTTGAAGGACACCATGCCACTTTCAAACGAAATCACTCACCCTATAAATACCTTGAGTCTTGATTTCATTTGTAACTTTCCGGTCAGTGTAACGAAGTGCTGCCGAAGTGTTGTCAGGTTGTAAGTTGTTATCAAATCAATCATACAACAGTTTAAAGTGTAAATCTGGCTGAATTGAACTCTACATGTCTGTTTCCGCCTTTCGTGTTGAGATAAACTCTTCTGATCGACTCGTTCGGGTCTGAAAACGATCCTACATGCGTTTTGTGGGAGTACTGTAATCTTGTAAACCTTTGAGAGACTCCTTTGAAAACAGGTATTAAAAGCATTTATGACTATATCAAATAAATGTTCTACAAGGACATTATGGCATGTGAGGACATATGGATCACTCGAAATGAGTAGGCATATACCTTTGTCGATTTTCCCTCGACTATGTCGATTTCCCTCGACTATGTCGAATTTCCCTTCGACTATGTCAATTTACCTTGACTATGTCAATTTACCTTGACTATATCAATTTCCCTTGACTATGTCGATTTCCCTCGACTGTGACACCGAAGCACTCAAGTAATCACATGAGGACGATGAGTGGGGCTCGGCTGTACTGTTAGATCTAACCCTCGTCCCTAATTAAGTATTAATGGCATTTCAATATTAAGTCTATGCTCACATGATCTAGTATTTCATAGGCATTTCATACCGATTAAGCATTCGTAACATGTTGTTGGTGCACCTAGTGTCTGTTAACTTCGTCTTAATCAAGTCTTATGTCTAGATAGGCTAAACGAGTGCACAACAGGGTTTTACATGTAAAAGTGGGCGATTCCGCTTGAAAGTGTCACAAGTCAGTTCAAGAGAAATCAACATATGTGATTCCGCTTGAAATGACCGATGGCAGTTTCAAGCGAAATCAGGTCACCTATATATATGTGTGTTGTGTTGTCATTTCAAACGGAATCTGGTCATTGTCTCTGAGTCGAGGTGCTGTCCGTGTGTCATTTGAATGTGTAAAAAGCTCAGGATTGATCAATAAAAGGATAATTAGAAAGGAACAAGTTGTGTTGACATCTTTTACATTGATTCCGCCTTTGTACGTGATGAGGAACTACTCATACTGACTTTTTAGGGTCACACGTCGATCCAACAAGTGGTATCAGAGCTTAGGACGAGGAGTTCATACCAATTCAGCTTGATTTTACCGGATTCTCTCACTTCTACTCTTTCTTTTCTAATTTCAACAAGATTCAACGGTTGAAATGGCCTGATTTTCACATATATCAAGCGAAACATAGTGTTAACTAATCCTTGAAAGAATTGGACTAAAACTTGGACAAAATATGATAAAATTTGATAATTTCGCTTGAAAACTGTTAGAATATGCTGACATCATTCTGATTCCACTTGAACCTGCTTGAGTGATTTCAAGCGAAATAAGCTAGTTTGATTGATTTCGCTGGAAATTGTTGTCTGATTCCGCTTGAAAGTTCAAGCGAAATTAATTGATTTCGCTTCAAATCATTATTCCGCTTGAAAGTTATAGTCTGATTTCGCTTGAAATCAGAATTTGCTTGAAAGTATCAAACAAAATTTGCTATTCCGCTTGAGGTTTTATTCAGCTTGTAAAGCTGATTTTGCTTGAGAGCTTATTCCGCTTGATTCTGTATTTTTCAAAATCAAAAATTTGTCTAAGTGTTTGTTGATCATTTCAGGTGCGAGAAGATGGATGATTTTAATCCGTTCTGTGATATTTTTGCTTTTGCTGGGAACGGTGGAGATGATACTTCAAACGACACGTCGAACAACACAAACGAGAAAGCTCCAAGTGCGAGAAAGACTCTTTCGGATACATTAAGTGTTGAGAGTGCGTATGGGACGTACAACAAACCTCCAAAGTTGCTGGTAATAGAAGATTACAATAGGTGGGCTACAAGATTTGATGAGTGGCTTCAAGCTTTTGCATATCAAAGCTGGAAAAGTTTAAAGAATGGTTACACTAGAGGAGAACGGTTTGGTGAAAGTTTGACAGATCCTGATGATATTGAAAGATATATTGCTGAACAAAAGTGCATCGCATTGATTCATCAGTCTGTGAGAGATGATATAATTTCGTAGATTGAATATGAAAGTTCAAAAGATCTTTGGGAGAAATTGAGGGTAAAGTGTGTAGGCAGTGCGGAGATAGTAAAAAACAAAAAGAAACTATTAAGAAAAGAGTTTGATTTATTTGGTTGTTTAAAGAATGAATCTGTTTCCAAGATGATTGAGAGATTCGGGCATCTGAAGTTGGAGCTGGCAAGACATGGAATTACTTATACTCAAGATGAGTTGGTTGACAAATTGTTTGACTCGCTACCAAATGAGAAAGACTGGCAATACTTTGCGTTGATGTTGAAGAACACAATCAAGCCGCCAGAAGTTTTGACAGTGGATTTGCTTATTGAAAGATTGGAGAGTCACTAGTTGGAGATCAAGAAATCTAGCAAAGTCAACAACTCATCTTATCAGCAGAAAGTGGGTTAAAACTAAATGGTATGAAGCTTTTATCGGTGTTGGAGGAGATTCTTGGCGTTGATGAAGGAGACATTGTAGATGATGTTGAGAAGCAATCTGCAATGGTTTGTCGATTTTTTACTTGTTTTGGTATTTAGGGGGAGAGTATAGGGTAATATTTTCAGAAAATACAAAAACAATAAAAAATGTCAAAAATACAAAAACATGAGATATTTTCAAATCCAAAAACAACAGAAAACCAGAAAAGAGCTTGTGTAAAAAGGGAAAATGATAGTACATCGGCTTGACAGTTACGGTATGCTAAAGAATTGTAATGTTTAAAGGTTTTAAACAGTCTCGCTGATGATGTACCGATAGGTTTTTACACATTTAGTAGGTTTGTTCGGGATATAAACCTAAATCTTTACTTACTTATTTCATGGGGAACACTACTTGGATATATAGGTAACCCCTGAAATTTCGTTTGAAAGATCCCTCTTTCTGAGATACTAGGTCTTTATACTCAGTGATACCTGGGGTATTATCCCGGGACTTCTGATTTTGCGGAAGCAATGGCCTAGTCCTCGGAGAATACTTTACCACATGCTTGAAATATAGCGCCGCCCTCAGCATAAATGATGAAGACAATAAAATTGCTAATCAATGCTGTTGTAAAAAAAGATCCTCTAAAGGGGACACACCTTAAGTCGAACCGTCATCTCTCTGCTGAACGGAAGTTCTGACCTGAGCTCTCACGATTTCGTATGTTTCATAATTTATTATCTTACAGATATCATCTGTGGTATACTCACCTGTAAGACTGAATATTGGGATCTGGATACGGGAGTATATTCAAGAGGTGGGACGCATGAATAAGTTTTAGTCTCTAAAACACTAAATCCGTATCCTGAACAGATTGAAATGTGTGTGAGAATTTAAGTGGATCAGCATATCGACAATCTAAGCGAATTGTTTAATTCTGAATATGTAATTAAAGCTTAACGGTACTTGTGACTTGTCGAATAGCTGATATGATTCCCTAACACGCTCAACCAAAAAAATGTTTGTAAATAGTTTACATTCTGTATTTTATTTCTATAATTCATTTTCTAGTTTAGAACTTTATTCAAAATCCAAAAAGATTTTACACTTCTGCTTTATTTTCCGACAAATCAAAGTGGAGAGTTGATCTTCATATTCGAAAGATTGAAGCAGATGCAGGAAGTTTCTGGGCTGGATGATGAGTTTGGAGCTTAACATGATAAGTTTGTGAAAGATGAAAAGTTAAAGCAAGTTCATTAATTTGAAACTTGTAATTTTCAGAAAATGATTGAAAAAAAAAGTCAGTGTGATTCATCTCAGATCAACCAAGGTCATTAAGTTGGACTTGGTAGATAAATTGAGTAATCAGGGTCATTAGATTGGACCTGAATACTTAAGTGGATTTCTAAACACTGATTAGAATATCGAATGAGTTTGAATGGTAAGTTTGGATTGAAACTGTTATTGTCATATATCTTATATTTAGGTAGA
>JARYGA010054654.1:0-34224 GCA_030545235.1 Helianthus tuberosus | reverse complement strand
CTTCAAATAACACTTAGGGACCTCCATAATGTGTCTAAAATAGTTTCATACCCTACCATTATGTATTGTTTCCAATGAATGCATATACAAGACCCGAAAACCTCGGTTTACCATTCATTTTCTTCGTGATATCACAACATGCTTTTGCAAGTTCAATATTGTGAACCGAAATTCTGAATTGAGGGTATAAAAGATGTGTATAACATTTAATCGGGTCTTGGGATTTTATAATTGAGGTCGTTCAGAGGTAACAGTTTAACATGACGCCACTTTAAATCCTGCCGAATCATCTTTATTAAATCCGGGTTTTACAACGCTTTTTGTCTGACATGACACGTGTCGTTTTATTATTGAACCCGAAATTTTCGAGGTGTTACAGTGGATCCCATCCTTGTTCACCACGTGGCCTAGGAAATGGACTTCTCGAAGCCAGAAGTCGCATTTCGAGAACTTTGCATAAAGCTGTTCTGTTCGAAGGAGTTCCAAAATGAGTCGTAGATGTTGCTCGTGTTCCTCCCGACTCTTGGAATAGATCAGGATGTCGTCGATGAAGACTATAACGAACTTGTCTAGGTAAGGCTTGCACACTCGGTTCATCAAGTCCATGAAAACCGCAGGTGCGTTTGTCATCCCAAAAGGCATGACCAAAAACTCATAGTGCCCGTATCGGGTTCTGAAAGCTGTTTTGGAGACGTCCTCTTCCCGGACTCTCAGCTGGTGATAACCCGATCTCAAATCGATCTTCGAATAGTAGCTCGACCCTTGCAGCTGGTCGAACAAGTCGTCGATCCGCGGTAGAGGATAACGATTCTTCACCGTCACCTTGTTGAGTTCTCGGTAGTCAATGCACATCCTGAAGGTACCGTCTTTCTTCTTCACGAATAGCACTGGAGCTCCCCAGGGCGATGAGCTTGGACGAATAAAACCCTTATCCAGGAGCTCTTGTAGTTGTGTGGAGAGTTCTTTCAACTCTGAGGGAGCCAATCGATAAGGTGCACGAGCTATAGGCGCAGCTCCAGGAGCTAGTTCGATCTGAAACTCGACTTGACGATGAGGCGGAAGACCAGGTAATTCCTCAGGAAATACCTCTGGATAATCGCGTACAACTGGAAAATCTTCTATCTTCTTCTCTTTTTCTGAGGTGTCAGTAACGAGTGCCAAAATGGCAGTGTGGCCCTTTCGCAAGCACTTTTGGGCCTTAAGGAGAGAAATGACGTTCTCAATAGCACTCCTCTTGTCGCCATGGATCATGAGAGGTTCACCATCGGGACCTGGAATACGGACAACCTTCTCGTTGCAAAGAATCTCTGCTCGGTGTTGGGATAACCAATCCATTCCAATGACAACGTCGAAACTACCCAAGACAATAGGAATGAGGTCGATAGAGAAGGTCTGGTCAGCGAGAATAAGTTTACAACCCTTGACTACGTGTGTGGCTTCTAAGCTCTTACCATTTGCTAGCTCTACGGTGTGCTTGTTGTTCAAAGGTGTTGGAATACGCTTAAGCATTCGACTAACTTCTAGTGACACGTAGCTAGTATCGGCACCCGAATCAAATAAAACTGAAACATAAAAGTCGTCGAGAAGGAACTTACCCGCCACAACATTGGGGTCATTCCTTGCTTCACCTTGGCCAATCACAAACATCCGCCCCCTGGCGCCATTGTTGTTGTTCCCATTGTTACCATTCCCCTGATTGTTGTTATTGTTGTTGTTGTTGTTCTGGTTCCTGTTTAGTTGGGGACAATCCCTCTTGAAGTGGCCCTCAGCTCCACACTGAAAGCACCCTTTGTTATCACCTTGCTGCTGCTGCTGGCGCTGGTTCTGTTGAGCTTGCTGACGATTCTGATTGGCGGGGTATATGTCACACCCTGGCTTTGCGGAAGCGTGGTTAACTTTGGTGTGACTTCTTAATACCATAGCTTAATCATAACAAAGCTATATGAATTTAAAAACCATGCAAGTCATCCATTAAGTTTGAAAATAACATACAATACCATTGTTTGACGAGAACATACTCCAACAACAATAACCTTGTTCAAAAGACATAACAACTTATAACATAAACCTAAACGTGATTTAGGGACTGTGTCTTGTCCAGGTAAGAGACACATCCCCTAAACCCTGATGACTTCATGACAACATGCAGCGGAAAACGTTCCATACCGTGCCAGATCCGTTTAGTTTCCTGAAATACATGTGAGTTGAAAAATCAACAATAATGTTGAGCGAGTTCATGTGTAAGTGAGTATGTAAAACACTTGTGAGTATAAAAATAGTTGTGGTATGTAGCAGTGTAAGAGGACTTGTGATCACCAATGGTTTGCAAGGCCACTGACATATGTGAAGTGCAAATAGGGAGACTCAAACCTAGCAGATTTCGCCACGGCAAAGTATGTGGACAAAGTCACCCCACGGTCCGTTTCTAGTTTGGCCGGGGGCTGGGCTCGCTACACCCAGATAGATCTACCGCTCCTGTCCCTCGGTCCCTCCATGAGGACTAATGGCCCCATGTGTTCCTATCCACTCACATGATCGTATAACACCTCCTTACGTTAAACATACCGTTGTAAAGTACTCGTAAATCATAGTAACATGTATTTCACCCCCGAAGTTAAGTAAACTGAAAACAGTTAGAGAAAAGGGGGACATGAACTCACAGTGAATGCGCGTCTCTACCAAGTGTCTCCAATACAGTAAGCTGTGCAACGACCTACAAGTGCTAATTCTATTAGACGGACGGCCGTGCCTTAGCTTTACAGTTTATGTCTTTGGGAAATAGTTAGACAACTATTTCGTGTTTATGTTCCGTATACACTTGGTAGTTATACTTCTTCCCAAGGATGGGGGATACAATACATGTGCGTAAGTTACGTTTTATCAATCTTGTGGTAATGTAATTACCGGTGTAACTTATATGTTTGTGGGAGCGTTCGCAAAGTTTTGGAATCATTAACGCTTGTAAATATTATTTTTACTCTAAAATAATATTTATGTATTTCACAAAATAATCATAAACAGTGTTGTGACAAATATATTTATCACGTTAATCTTTGTGAAAATCCCACCTCCGAATGTTTAGTAAAATATAGTGCTGGCGAAATTTATGTTTCGAAAGTATGTCCAAAAATAGTTCTAACACTTGTTGTGTAAAATCCTAAGTGTTAGGTTTTTAGAAAATTTCGCCAGAGTTTCCTCTGTAACTGGAGGTGGCCACGCTTTCAAGCGTATCATTTTCTTTTAACAAATCAATTCAACAATCTTCTTTATTCAATCAAACAATTTCCGACACATCAAACTAGTCGACAAGTATGTAAATCGCATAATCGCATGGACTTGTAGTTTTTCCGAATCTATAGTGTAAATCACCTTTATATATGTAGATCTTTATATAAAGTAGCTTTAATCTCATAAAAACCTCGTGTTTAGAGAAATCCGTCTTTACAACTTCTAGTAACAAGTGACAAATTTACTTCTTTGTCGGATCTTTTCATTTCACAAGTGTCTACACACTTGTGGTTTATAAAATCATATTTAGTGTAAGATCCATCTTTAGAAAAATATGATTTCTTTAAAGTGTGGTCTTTCAAAAATACCACTTGCGGATACGTAGATCCGCTAGTTTTAAACACCATTTTACCGGTTAAACCACTTTTACACAAGTAAAATATTTTCACACAAGTTCATGTATCTTGTGTGGTAGAGTTTCGCCTTTAACCCTTGTATTTAGTCAAAAACGAGCTTATGTGAAGATACATGATTTTACAAAGTCGGGTTAAACGGAGATCCGAGCTACCACATCATAGATCGGGTCTCAATAATCACATATTTCGAGTCCTACGACTTTTACACAAGTTATATGTTATTATCCACCATTTTTGTGATTTTACTAGACTTTAATGCATCAAAACTTATGTTTTCGATATTTAACCGACAATATTCCTTTTACCCACTTTAGATAAGTGTAAAAACAAGTTTTAAGTGATATACCTCTAGCTCAAGGCTAGGGAAGATCTTTGATGAAAAACGCGTGGATAAAAGCCAACGGTGGAGGTCCTTCGTGTTCCGCTTGCACCAAAGCTCCTAATACGCGACCTTGGATGTTTGTATGATGATGGAATGGAGTGAACAAGATCGAAAATGGTGGGTAAGGGGGGTGGGGTGTTCGGCCGAGAGGTAGGGAGCAAGAGGAGAGAGTAATTTGTTGTGGTGATTTGTTTGTGATAATGTCCATGTTTCAACTCTAGTATTTAAAGGCAATTTAGATGGTATTAACCTTTGGGTAATGTGTCTCCAAGATGCTTAGCATATGAGATTAACCAAATCACAAGTACAAGGGGGGGTGTCCCCTAGATATGGGGCCGGTCATGGCATGGGGGGGGGGGTTAGTTCGATTAGAAGTAGGTAGTTAGTGTTTAGTTATGATAAACCAAGTTAGGTTAAGGGTTAAACTCCGTTAGTTATGTACAACGTGTTAAGACGGGTGTTAGGGTAACCAGGGACCCTAACTGGCTCAGAAAAAGAGTAATAATAAAAATAGTAATGTTTTCATGTTCCGGGTAAAGTCCGGGTGTCCGGTTGGATAGTAATCCGTTAAAGTGTTACAAAAGCTTTAAAGTGTCGTTATTACATTTTTAGTGACACAATTTGTTTTCCCGACACTTTAGAAAGTGTCTAGTGTTATTTTCTCATGTTCTGGCACTTTACTAGTCAGCTAGAAGCTGGTTAAATTGTTAAAGTGCTGTGTTTGGTACTTAAAGTACGTTTTTGGCACATCCGAATCAGTGTATCTTATCCCTAGAGACGCGGTAACACAACCCTTATATCCCTACACTCACTACCAGTGTAGCCAAAATATATGAGGCTCTTAACAGGCCTTAGAGGCAGTGTCTGCCTGATGCTGGTCATATCAGCATGTTTGCCGTGTATCCGTTTAGTGCTACTGTGCTTTTTGTGCATCATGTTTGTCACTAGGGTTCAGTATGTAATTAATGTAGTGACAGCAAATAAAGTATGATGCAAGTAAGTGCATGTATCAGTATGCAGGTAGCAGTTTATCAGCTAGTTCAATCAAGCACAGTAATCAAGTAGTAATTAATCATTAATTAAGTTGTACGGATACCTGGTTTAGTGCGGGTTGTCACATTCTCCCCCCGTTAAATAAATTTCGTCCCGAAATTTAAGTTCTGCTTGTAGAAGCAGGGTTCTTAGGAAATAAGTGGGGGTATTTCTCTTTCATCCGGTCCTCACGTTCCCAGGTAAATTCAGGACCATGTCTGGCATTCCAACGTACTTTGACGAGTTTGACACTGCTCCGGCGGGTCTTGTTAACTTTCCAATCCGTGACCTCAACAGGTTCTTCAACGAAGTGGAGCGTGTCGTCAATGTGAATCTCGTCGATAGGAATGGCAACGTCAACTTGAGTTGGACTTTTCTTTAGATTGGATACATGAAATGTATCGTGAACACCATTTAGTTCAGCAGGTAGGTCCAACTTGTATGCTACTGTCCCAATTCTTTCCAGAATTCTGAAAGGACCAATGTAGCGCGGATTTAACTTCCCACGCTTTCCAAAGCGTGCTACCCCTTTCCAGGGTGAAACCTTTAACAACACCATCTCCCCGACTTGGAAGTCCACGTGCTTCCGGCTTGGATCCGCGTAGGCCTTTTGCCTGTGGCGAGCGGCTTCGATGCGTTTAAGAATTTGCGCGATCTTGTCTGTCGTCTCTTGGACGATCTCGGGACCAGCAAGCTGCCTATCACCTGCGTCAGACCAACATAGTGGTGATCGGCACTTGCGTCCGTATAGGGCCTCAAATGGCGCGACACCAATACTGGTGTGGTAGCTGTTGTTGTATGAAAATTCGACCAAAGGTAAGTGTTTATCCCAGCTACCGCCTAAATCCATAGCACATGCCCTCAGCATGTCTTCCAAAGTTTGTATCGTTCGCTCGCTCTGGCCGTCAGTTTGCGGATGGAACGCAGTGCTCAGATTCAATTGTGAGCCAAAAGATTCTTGGAAAGATTGCCATATTCTTGACACAAATCTTCCGTCTCTATCAGAGATGATCGAGAGTGGTACTCCATGACGTGCTACGATCTCTCTCAAGTAAATTTCCGCAAGTTTACTGGTACTGTCTTTCTCCTTGATTGGCAGAAAGTGTGCGGACTTTGTTAGGCGGTCAACAATCACCCAAATCATATCATGGCCTCTTGGCGTTCTTGGCAGTTTTGTAACAAAATCCATTGAGATTTGTTCCCACTTCCACCTGGGAATCTCAGGTTGTTGCAGAAGCCCCGAAGGCTTCTGGTATTCCGCCTTGACCTTAGCGCACGTTAAACATTTGCTTACGTAAACAGCAACGTCGCCTTTCATCCTAGGCCACCAATAGTAATCTTTGAGATCCTGGTACATCTTATCCGATCCAGGGTGGATAGAGTACCGTGACTTGTGCGCTTCGTCGAAAATAACTTCCCTTAATCCACCAAACAGAGGAACCCAAATCCTTTTCTCAAAACATAACGTCCCTTCCTCGTTTGGTACCAAAAACTTCTCCATTCCACGGAGATATTCCTCCTCGAGATTTCCTTCCTTGAGAGCTTCCTTTTGTGCAGCACGAATGCGCAAGGAAAGATCGGTTCGTATAATCATTTCCAAAGCTCTAACCCTTATGGGCTTGATTCTTTCTTTACGACTTAGGGCATCGGCGACTACATTCGCCTTCCCTGGGTGATATTTTATCTCGCAGTCGTAATCGTTCAATAATTCAACCCATCGTCTTTGCCTCATATTTAACTCCTTCTGGTTAAATATATGTTGTAGGCTCTTGTGATCTGTGAAAATTGTGCACTTCGTACCATACAGGTAGTGTCTCCAGATCTTTAAAGCGAAAACCACTGCGCCAAGCTCTAAATCGTGTGTGGTATAGTTCTTTTCGTGCACTTTCAGTTGGCGTGATGCGTAAGCAATGACCTTTTGGCGTTGCATCAACACACAACCCAATCCCTGACGCGATGCGTCGCAGTATACCACAAAATCGTCGGTACCTTCTGGTAGAGTTAAGATTGGCGCGTTGCAGAGCTTATCTTTCAATATCTGAAATGCTTCATCCTGTTTGATTCCCCAATCAAATGTCTTGTCCTTCTGCGTGAGGAGCGTCAAAGGTTGAGCGATTTTCGAGAAATCCTCGATGAACCTTCGATAGTAGCCAGCCAAACCCAAGAATTGCCGAATCTCGGTTGACGTCCTCGGCGTCTCCCAACTCTTGATTGCCTCGATCTTTGTGGGATCAACATGAATTCCATCCCCATTAACCACATGTCCGAGAAACTGGACTTCGCGTAGCCAAAACTCGCACTTGGAGAATTTGGCGTACAGCTGTTCCTTTTTTAGCAGCTCTAGTATGGTTCTAAGATGTTGTTCGTGCTCAGCCTTCGTCTTTGAGTAAATCAGGATGTCGTCGATGAATACAATCACGAACTTGTCTAAGTATGGCTTGCAAACTCTATTCATTAGATCCATGAAGACCGCAGGTGCGTTCGTCAAACCAAATGGCATAACGAGGAACTCGTAGTGTCCATAACGAGTTCGGAAGGCTGTTTTCGGGATACTTTCCTCCTGTATCCTTAGTTGATGGTATCCAGATCGAAGGTCGATTTTAGAGTAACAGCTTGAACCTTGAAGTTGATCGAACAGATCGTCGATCCTAGGCAGAGGATACCTGTTCTTGATCGTCAGCTTGTTCAATTCTCTGTAGTCAATACACATGCGGAAACTTCCGTCCTTCTTCTTGACAAATAGAACCGGAGCTCCCCAAGGCGAGAAGCTTGGTCGGATAAAACCCTTGTCTAACAACTCTTGAAGTTGCGTCGACAATTCCTGCATCTCAGACGGAGCAAGTCTGTACGGTGCCTTAGCCACAGGCGCGGCGCCTGGAACTAAGTCAATGTGAAACTCCACTTGCCTCTGAGGTGGTAGTCCGGGTAAGTCTTCTGGGAAGACTTCGGGATACTCCCTTACGACAGGGATGTCCTCGATTGTTGGCTCAGCAGCCTTCTTGTCTACGATGTGTGCCAGAAAAGCAACACATCCTTTCTGTAAACACTTCCTTGCTTTCAAGCAGCTGATAAATCTTAGCGGTGTGTCACGCTTCTCTCCGTGAACCACAATTGTCTCACCATCCTCAGTTGGGATACGAACAACTTTCTCGTGACATACTATCTCAGCCTTGTTCCCGGATAACCAATCCATTCCTACCACCACGTCGAAGCTTCCCAATTGGACTGGTAGTAGATCCAACGTAAACTCGCGTTCTCCCAATTCTATCACACAACCTCTGATTACTTCGTCGGCTCCAACTAACTTTCCATTAGCTAATTCGATCGAGTAGGGAATGTCTAACTTATTAGCAGCTATCCCAAGCATATTCTTAAATTCTAACGATACGAAGCTATAATCGGCACCAGTATCAAATAAAACGGATGCATAGCGTTGATTGATAGGGAACGTACCCGTAACAACATTTGGATCTTGGCGTGCTTCCCTGGCTTCTAGTTGGAACACTCTACCACGGGCCTGATTCAACGTTGGGCAGTTCTTTTTGAAATGCCCGATTTCCCCGCAATTATAACATCCGAGTCTCTGCCCGTTTCCATCCCCGTTTCCAGCTGGGGTGTTGTTCTGGTTGGCATTGCCAGCCTGATTTGCATTGTAGCCTCGGTTTCTGTTTCCTCCAAAATTTCCTGGTAGGCGGTTTCCATTTCCACCACGGTTATCATTCCTATTTCCATATCCTCCCTGGCCTCCGCGGCCTGCACTAGCCCAACATGATTCCTTTGTGTGGCCCGGTTTTCCACAAGATTAACAAACCCTCACGTTACAATGGCCAGTATGGTGGCGTTGGCAGTTGTTGCATCTGGGCTGGGTGCCCTGGTACCCTTTTCCTCTCTTGGTACTGCCAGCTGATTTTCCTTTCTTTACTGCCATACTGACGCCTTGTTTGAAGTTTGAAAACTTCCTTTTGTTATCTCCTGAGGACTCAACGTGAGTCTCTGTCTTCTTTGCCTTAACTTCATCAAACTTGTTTAAACGAATCCCCTCCTCGGTGAGAGCCACGCTCAAATCGATGGCTTCAGTGATAGTTGCTGGTTTGGAGGAGGTTACCATGCTTATTATTTGGGGAGCCAAACCCCAAATGAAGCGCTCGATTCGCTTGTATTCTGGCGTGACCATATAAGGAACCACTTGAGATAGGTCATGAAACCTCTGAACGTACTCTGCTACCTTCGGTCCATCCATCTTTAAGTGCCAAAATTCAGTCTCCAACCTCTGAATTTCTGCGCGTGAACAGTACTTTTTGCGCATTAGTTCTTTCAATTCGGCCCAAGTCAGGGCGTAGGCGACAGTTTCGCCTAGTGTTTGGACTTGTAAGTTCCACCAAGATAGGGCTCCGTCGAGAAACAGCCCTGAAATGTATGTGACTTGTTGATCCTCAGCACACTTGCTCATACGTATAACAGAATCGGTTTTCTCAGCCCAGCGGGTAAAGGCAACTGCACCTCCTGTGCCATCGAAGTTAACTGGTTTGCAATCTAAGAACTGCTTGTAGGTGCATCCTGCACGTATATTAAAACATGTGTTTGGCATTAGCATCACCGCTAAAATCTCCAACTAGTTCATGGTAGGTTCGAATGGCGTGGTATTACCGTGAGGTGGATTGTTATTGCCTTGGTTAACACTTCCGCTTGCTCCTGGCTGAGATGCTGCGTACTGTGCTATGGCAGCGGCAATAATCTGTTGTAGTTCTGCCTCGTTAGTGGGCATGTTTGGTTCGCGTCTTGGCGGCATCTTCTAAAAGATGGTTTAAGTTGGTTAGGCCATAATAAGGCTCCGTTGTTATAATACGTAAATCAGTTCGTAATATAGTGTACGTATATAACGGTAGTAATAGTATAATCACATAACATCTCATGTTACCACACATCACAATTATCAACCACACAACATTCCATGTCATAAAATATAAACAAGAAATCAAGCGAATCCAAATATGGTGAGAAAACTGCGATTGCCATATAAATGAGACCACATCGTAAGTGTATACATACAATCATCAATCACTAGGGGCTACATCACCCCTGTCAAAAGCTACATCAGTATCAATACAATATCAAGTACATAACAAAAGTCAAGTCATAACGTAGTCTCCTCAAAATGCTGTGCAGTCAAAAAGCAATCGCCGCCTTATCACCTCGCCTACCCAAGTGGCACCGATGAGCTCTAAGCAGATGGTGGTGGAGGAGGGAAATGGGTATAAAACAAACGGCGCAACTGTAACCAGTCCGCCTCCATCGCCTGCTGTGTGCGAATAATGGAAGCAATCTGCTGCTCCAAAGTAGTAAGACGAGCAGCATAGTCAGGGGGTAATGGTCGAAGCGGCTGTAACGGAGAGGGTACCCGGCCATGGCACTGACATGGCTGCAGACGGGCTCTCTCCAACTCCTGTAGTCGCTGCTCATGCGACTCATGCTGGT
This sequence comes from Helianthus tuberosus, assembly GCA_030545235.1. Taxonomy (NCBI): domain Eukaryota; kingdom Viridiplantae; phylum Streptophyta; class Magnoliopsida; order Asterales; family Asteraceae; genus Helianthus; species Helianthus tuberosus. Next base: position 23,691 of record JARYGA010054654.1, on the reverse strand, counting down.
GTACAAATGACATCAATACATCCTCAATGGTGTGGCCCACATGGAACCTGTGGTATGGATCAGTGGGTGGCATGGGGGAAAATGGTGACCACAGCAGTGGCTCACGTGTGGGGTCAAAGGGTGCCACCCCAAAAGGAGCTGTAGTGGGTGGAACAAAAGGAATCTGAGGCATGGGCATCGGTACATGCCCATCAGGGTGTGCTGAAGAGCCCTCTCCAGGCCCTGCTGGAGGTATAAACATAGGAACCTGAAACGAAAAGTCAGTATGTGGTGCAACAGGAATCTGTGGAGGGAATGGGGGAACGTCCTCGTCTGCCGGTATCCAGCCATGCTGTGCAGACTCATCCGGTGGATCCATACGTGCCGCGAACAGTGCATGTCCGGGCTCTAAGGGAACGGGATCAAATAAGGGAGCAACAACAGGGTGAACGGGTGCCAAGTGCTCGAGAGGGGGGTCAACTGGTACAGCAACAATGGGTAAAGGACCAATGGGATCAACAGGAACATCTATGTGGTGATCATCAGCAATGGGCTCAAAAGGTACATCAGCATGCACAGGGTCATGCTCTGGTAACGGGTCAAGGGCAGCTGCCTGCTCAGGTGCAATGGCAGGCTCAAGATCATCAAACGCCATGTCAAAATCAAAATCGGGATCAATCGGATCGAAAGGGTCAATAGGATCTGCTGGATCCTCCATCAACTCGTCCATCGGGACAAACTCTAAATCGCGGTCAGGATCAAATCCTGGTGGAAACATAGGATCTGAATCCCCCTCGTCGTCATGGTCAAAAACAAGTCCAGGTATGGAAGCAACAGAAAAAGCCTGGTCAGAATCGGACCCATGGGAAAAGTGCTGCGCACTATGAGCATGTGTGGGTACGGAAGCCACAGACTCAAAGGAGTCCGCGACTGGGGAATGAGCAGGTGACTCCGCAGCCGGAGCATCTGCAATCAGTAAGGGAGCAACAGCAGGTAGGGCCTCGCCCTGAGCATCCTCCAAAGGCTCCTCCTCAAACATATCGACGTCGTCCTCCTCGTCGTCGATGGGTAAAGCAGGGTAAAATGCAAGGGGTACAGGTGCAGGGATCACCGCGAGTGGTAAATCCCCGGCCGGAAGATCATCTGGGAGCTCATCAACGCCGTCGGGTAAGGCGAATGGCTGAAAGTCGTCATCATCCGTGCTGGTGAAGTCTGACGTAAAAACCTCATGCTCTGACGACTCCAGGTCATCCGATACAATATGCCTGGGGTCGATGGTGCCTGAACCACCTGAATCAGCCGAATCCATGTATCTGTAACATAAACACAAGTATGTACAAGCAGTCAATCGCATATCAAGTAATCACATAAGTCCTCAAGTAAGGCATCACATAATCCTCCTAGTCTTACTAGCCAATTTCATCCAGTCTACAAGACTGCTCTATCCTTCACTTAAACCAAACCTCGATCCTCCAGATCGATCCTATAACAAACCAACGTGCTCGACTACCTTAATCACCTCGATCCTCCAGACCGAGCCCATAATAAACAAACGTGCTCAACTACCTTGATCACCTCGATCCTCCAGACCGAGCCTATAATTTATAAAATGTGCTCAACATTTGTTTGTAAAAAGTGTGGATCTGGACTTAAGTGGTATGCAGAAAAATGTTTTCGTGAGAGCCCTAGTGATCATAGTCTAGACTCGAGACAGAATCCTAGTTCGCTATGATCAGAGCTCTGATACCAAGCTGTCACACCCTGGCTTTGCGGAAGCGTGGTTAACTTTGGTGTGACTTCTTAATACCATAGCTTAATCATAACAAAGCTATATGAATTTAAAAACCATGCAAGTCATCCATTAAGTTTGAAAATAACATACAATACCATTGTTTGACGAGAACATACTCCAACAACAATAACCTTGTTCAAAAGACATAACAACTTATAACATAAACCTAAACGTGATTTAGGGACTGTGTCTTGTCCAGGTAAGAGACACATCCCCTAAACCCTGATGACTTCATGACAACATGCAGCGGAAAACGTTCCATACCGTGCCAGATCCGTTTAGTTTCCTGAAATACATGTGAGTTGAAAAATCAACAATAATGTTGAGCGAGTTCATGTGTAAGTGAGTATGTAAAACACTTGTGAGTATAAAAATAGTTGTGGTATGTAGCAGTGTAAGAGGACTTGTGATCACCAATGGTTTGCAAGGCCACTGACATATGTGAAGTGCAAATAGGGAGACTCAAACCTAGCAGATTTCGCCACGGCAAAGTATGTGGACAAAGTCACCCCACGGTCCGTTTCTAGTTTGGCCGGGGGCTGGGCTCGCTACACCCAGATAGATCTACCGCTCCTGTCCCTCGGTCCCTCCATGAGGACTAATGGCCCCATGTGTTCCTATCCACTCACATGATCGTATAACACCTCCTTACGTTAAACATACCGTTGTAAAGTACTCGTAAATCATAGTAACATGTATTTCACCCCCGAAGTTAAGTAAACTGAAAACAGTTAGAGAAAAGGGGGACATGAACTCACAGTGAATGCGCGTCTCTACCAAGTGTCTCCAATACAGTAAGCTGTGCAACGACCTACAAGTGCTAATTCTATTAGACGGACGGCCGTGCCTTAGCTTTACAGTTTATGTCTTTGGGAAATAGTTAGACAACTATTTCGTGTTTATGTTCCGTATACACTTGGTAGTTATACTTCTTCCCAAGGATGGGGGATACAATACATGTGCGTAAGTTACGTTTTATCAATCTTGTGGTAATGTAATTACCGGTGTAACTTATATGTTTGTGGGAGCGTTCGCAAAGTTTTGGAATCATTAACGCTTGTAAATATTATTTTTACTCTAAAATAATATTTATGTATTTCACAAAATAATCATAAACAGTGTTGTGACAAATATATTTATCACGTTAATCTTTGTGAAAATCCCACCTCCGAATGTTTAGTAAAATATAGTGCTGGCGAAATTTATGTTTCGAAAGTATGTCCAAAAATAGTTCTAACACTTGTTGTGTAAAATCCTAAGTGTTAGGTTTTTAGAAAATTTCGCCAGAGTTTCCTCTGTAACTGGAGGTGGCCACGCTTTCAAGCGTATCATTTTCTTTTAACAAATCAATTCAACAATCTTCTTTATTCAATCAAACAATTTCCGACACATCAAACTAGTCGACAAGTATGTAAATCGCATAATCGCATGGACTTGTAGTTTTTCCGAATCTATAGTGTAAATCACCTTTATATATGTAGATCTTTATATAAAGTAGCTTTAATCTCATAAAAACCTCGTGTTTAGAGAAATCCGTCTTTACAACTTCTAGTAACAAGTGACAAATTTACTTCTTTGTCGGATCTTTTCATTTCACAAGTGTCTACACACTTGTGGTTTATAAAATCATATTTAGTGTAAGATCCATCTTTAGAAAAATATGATTTCTTTAAAGTGTGGTCTTTCAAAAATACCACTTGCGGATACGTAGATCCGCTAGTTTTAAACACCATTTTACCGGTTAAACCACTTTTACACAAGTAAAATATTTTCACACAAGTTCATGTATCTTGTGTGGTAGAGTTTCGCCTTTAACCCTTGTATTTAGTCAAAAACGAGCTTATGTGAAGATACATGATTTTACAAAGTCGGGTTAAACGGAGATCCGAGCTACCACATCATAGATCGGGTCTCAATAATCACATATTTCGAGTCCTACGACTTTTACACAAGTTATATGTTATTATCCACCATTTTTGTGATTTTACTAGACTTTAATGCATCAAAACTTATGTTTTCGATATTTAACCGACAATATTCCTTTTACCCACTTTAGATAAGTGTAAAAACAAGTTTTAAGTGATATACCTCTAGCTCAAGGCTAGGGAAGATCTTTGATGAAAAACGCGTGGATAAAAGCCAACGGTGGAGGTCCTTCGTGTTCTGCTTGCACCAAAGCTCCTAATACGCGACCTTGGATGTTTGTATGATGATGGAATGGAGTGAACAAGATCGAAAATGGTGGGTAAGGGGGGTGGGGTGTTCGGCCGAGAGGTAGGGAGCAAGAGGAGAGAGTAATTTGTTGTGGTGATTTGTTTGTGATAATGTCCATGTTTCAACTCTAGTATTTAAAGGCAATTTAGATGGTATTAACCTTTGGGTAATGTGTCTCCAAGATGCTTAGCATATGAGATTAACCAAATCACAAGTACAAGGGGGGGGGGGGGGTGTCCCCTAGATATGGGGCCGGTCATGGCATGGGGGGGGGGGGGTTAGTTCGATTAGAAGTAGGTAGTTAGTGTTTAGTTATGATAAACCAAGTTAGGTTAAGGGTTAAACTCCGTTAGTTATGTACAACGTGTTAAGACGGGTGTTAGGGTAACCAGGGACCCTAACTGGCTCAGAAAAAGAGTAATAATAAAAATAGTAATGTTTTCATGTTCCGGGTAAAGTCCGGGTGTCCGGTTGGATAGTAATCCGTTAAAGTGTTACAAAAGCTTTAAAGTGTCGTTATTACATTTTTAGTGACACAATTTGTTTTCCCGACACTTTAGAAAGTGTCTAGTGTTATTTTCTCATGTTCTGGCACTTTACTAGTCAGCTAGAAGCTGGTTAAATTGTTAAAGTGCTGTGTTTGGTACTTAAAGTACGTTTTTGGCACATCCGAATCAGTGTATCTTATCCCTAGAGACGCGGTAACACAACCCTTATATCCCTACACTCACTACCAGTGTAGCCAAAATATATGAGGCTCTTAACAGGCCTTAGAGGCAGTGTCTGCCTGATGCTGGTCATATCAGCATGTTTGCCGTGTATCCGTTTAGTGCTACTGTGCTTTTTGTGCATCATGTTTGTCACTAGGGTTCAGTATGTAATTAATGTAGTGACAGCAAATAAAGTATGATGCAAGTAAGTGCATGTATCAGTATGCAGGTAGCAGTTTATCAGCTAGTTCAATCAAGCACAGTAATCAAGTAGTAATTAATCATTAATTAAGTTGTACGGATACCTGGTTTAGTGCGGGTTGTCACAGTATAAGCTCCTGCAATCCTTTGAAGCGTGACCAGGCTTGTTGCACCGATGACAGTTGCCCCTGGTGCATGGCCCGCTGTGGTGCAGGCTGCAGCGATTGCATTTGGGATGATTTCCTTTGTATCCGCCACCAGACGATTGCTGATTAGGGCTCTTGTAGTCCTCAGTCTTTCTCTGCTGAGACTGGGACTGAACAGAAGTCGAACCCTTACTTGATGTTCCATCCCATTTCCGTTTGTTGTCGCTTGAGGTACCAGAAGTGGTTGCAGCGCCTATGCGTTTTGGTAACTTGTTTTGCTCCACCGCCTGATCCGTGAGACGGTGAGCCAACTGAACGGTTTGCTGATAGGTGGCGAGGTTCGCTGAAGTCACATGACTTTGGATTTCCGGCACTAAGCCATGAAGAAATAGTTCGATGCGTTTGATGGGAGGATCCACCATAGTAGGGCACAGAATTGCCAGTTCGTTCGACCTTTTCACATAAGCTTCAATTTCGGACCCCGTCATCTTGAGGTTGAAGAACTCCACCTCGAGTTTGTGAATCTCATCACGACTGCAGTATTCTTCCTTGATCATTTCCTTAAAAGTTTCCCATGGGGTGGCGTTGGCAGCAACCAACCCTAGCATTTGAACCTGAGCGTTCCACCATGTGAGGGCTAAACCCTCGAGAGTACCAGTAGCATACTTCACCCTGCGCGCCTCAGGGCATTCACACATTTCGAACACAGATTCCAGCTTCTCAAACCAGTGTAGGAGACCTACTGCTCCTTCAGTGCCGCTGAAAGTAGTTGGTCGGCAGTCCATGAAAGTCTTAAAAGTGCACACGGGTGGCTGAACATGTTGAGCTATCGTGGGTGAAAGAAAAGACAGAGTTTAACACAAAGGTTGGTTCACGAGAGTAGGATCCTAAAGATCCTAGAATGAGTTCGGACTGCAGGATATACCTCCTGCGTGTGCAGCTGCAAGTGCTGCGGCAACTCGTTCGTTGATCAAAGCCGTCAACTGGGCTTGTGTCATGTTAACGCGTCCAGACATGATCTTCACATCAAGAAGAACGTGAGTGAGAGGGGTTCGCGAAAGTGCGATGTCAGAAGCGAGTAAGTACACACGTGTTCAAGCAACAGTAGTTATTCTAACCAAGCATACCATAAGCAGTGTACTATGTAACTAACAAGTAGGCAATATATACACAGATCATATCACCTAGAATGTCGAGCCTTGCATGTGGAGTGAAGCATCGTTGTGGACCGTTGAGCACTGTACAGGTTATAGTCTGGTTTTAACAAAAACGTTTTCCCCTTTATTAAAACCAAGTTCTCTATAACCAATGGCTCTGATACCAATCTGTCACACCCCCAAAATCCACCTGCGGAGTACTACCGCTTGGAGGCGTGACTGACCAGGATCCAGCCACCAATCATATTGAACAAGCATATAAGTAGTTATAAAAATCCAACCAATACAATTGGTGTTCAAACAAAACATAGTTAAGTTGCAAGCGGAAGCATAAGTCTTAAATCAAAACATAGTTTAATTGTTTCCAAGTTTAACATGGCACACAGCCGTCCATGTCCCCCAACGATCCTCCTCCATGCAAGCTCCAGCTAAGAACCTAAGGACCTGCAAAGCATGTAGTAACAAGTCAACAACAAGTTGAGTGAGTTCACGGTTGGGTGTTCGTTTTAAGTTGTTTCGAAAACAGTTTCCTTTAGCTGGCAATCCTGCCGTGGGGGTTACCCCATAGTTAAAAACGTGACTTGTTTATTCCCGGTTACTCTGGCAATCCTGCCGTGGGGGCTACCCCGTGTAGTTATCTGGAATTTCGGCCGTGGGGGCTACCCCATGTATACACTAGACTCGTTACCATATCGACTGCTGACTGTAGTCATGTTTAAGTGCCCTGAAACTGTCAATGTCTATCATCATTGACGTGCCCCAGATCCATTAGTTCACGCCCGTCCTCTGCGGCACGGTGTGAGGTTTGTCAGACCTAAATAGCGCTATCTAACTAATGACCCGCTCGCCATTGGCCCGGCGATTAAGTCGATATAAAAATGAGGGACTTCGTGATAGAGTTTTGGTCTAGTACGAGTTATCTGTCCGTGAGGACGAGGAATTACATTCCTGAACCTTTGCTGTCCTACCCAAGGAGGACGAGGAACCCAGTTCCTTAACCCCATTCCCAACCCAGGGAATCCCATGCTTTGTAGAGGGTGTGAACTCACCTTGGTTTTCTCGGTAGAAACACAGAAAAGTCAAACAAGCAATGTTGTGGTTACTCACGTCCTATCATAGTTGTATCATACAATCAGGTTCGTATTCAAGTAGTGCACGTATGGCATACACGTTAATCATAGCAGTTAGCAAGTAATGCATACGAGTTGAACGAACAGTAACATGCCCAGAATTAAACAAAGTCCAAGGTCCGGCCCAAACACTAAGCCCATAAATAAACAAGTCCAAACAGTGTGTATCCGCGTATTGTCTCGAGTCGCAACTAGGCGTTTGCGACTCGCAACCTGAGTCGCAATCGTGGTTTCGGTTCGTGCTGTTTTGGTTACGAGTCGCAACTGGACTCGCAACCGGGGTTTCGAGTCAAACGGTTTATGTGCTGATCATGTGTGGTTTCGAGTCGCAACCAGGTGTTTGCGACTCGCAACCGATGTCGCAACCGGGAGATTTCGACTCATCGTGCATGGTTTCGAGTCGCAACTGATGGTTTCGAGTGGACATAAGCTGATTCGGAACAGTGTACTATCCAATGAGAATTTGATTTCAGAAAATGGTTTGTACTATCCACTTAAACATGTTTGTTTGTCTAACAGATTACCATTTTGGATCAAACACATCAGGATTCAAATATTCAACCACATTCTTATCATGTTCATCAATTTCTTCAAATATTCAAGTAGTTCATCATCACATTCAACAAGTTTTTCATACATTCATCATGTTCATCAAACACAAACAGCCCCTATTAAACATATTTTGCATTTTCGGACAAGGGTTATATTATCTAAACTAGATATCAAAGCTCATATTGCAACAAACATGTATTCATAGTCCTCATGAACAACATCCGATTTCATGAGTAATAAACCTTCTAATCCTAATCAAGAACCGATAACATTTACTCATAGCCAAGCCTACATTGTTCATCCCAACATAATCAATATATTAACATATCATCTTTAGTCGAATATAGACACACTTCATGAAGCACTTATGAACCGATTACACAAGAAGGGTGTATTTAGCATGCATAAGCTTAACAAGTAACCACATTATCACATAATCTTCATCATACATTATCAATAAACCGAAACACACATCTAGTATGAATCACTAACCGGTTGATGAGTCTCAAAGGCAAGTATGAAACTTCCGAGTGTGTGTGTGTTGATCCGAGAGCCCCTAATACCACCGGTTTGAGTCCGAGAATGAAGGAGGAGAGGTGATGTGGCTTAGGGTTTTTGTGAGAGGATGAAGAGTGTGTGTGTAGAGGAGAGTATGGGTGTTGTCCAAAAATGACAAGTATGGGTATCATGAGGGTTATATACTAGTCCTAAGTAGTGCACCCTAATGGACTCGGATGAGGTGCACGGCCCAACCGGCCCATATGTCACACTAGTTCACTCGAGACCACATGATCTCGAGTCGGGTTCATGGCTTTCGGTTCATATACATACTCGAATACATACACACAAGCATACATGTAACACAACACAAAATCATATAAAGGTTCACTTATCATTCATTAAATCACATAAGTTTAACTAGTCACACGTTTAAGCATACAACGAAAGGTTCTAAATTTCGAGTTGTCACATTACACTAAAAAACAACTCCTATATAAATATATTTTCACTAAAAACAAATATTTTTTCTCTCTCATTTTCAATTAAATAATATTATCATTACATTTTTCTCTCTCCTTCACTCACAACCACTTTCAATATATATTAAAAAAATTATACTGGGTGAACAGTGTCCCCCTAATATACAGATAAACAGTAACATTTTCTCTATTCTCCACTCACAACCATTTTTTATACCCTTTATAATATAAAAACTACCCCACATATTTTGATGGTTTGGATGAGAATGCTCTGAGTCTGCAAGCGAATACATGCCTGATATCATTATTTGTATTGTGTGTTTGTGTATTTTAATATTTTTTTGTTGACTTACCAGGGAATTCCAACTGCCCCTTCGCTGTCGTTTCCATGTTTCCTTTCTTGGTTGGGGTTGTTGAGTGCGTTTCCATGTTGCTTCTTCGTTGAACGGTCCACCTCGCCAGTGTCAAACACCCTGGCCTTAAACAAAGAAAACCGAATTCATAACTCAAACCCGCCCGATTTGAATAATGAAAACCCATACGATTTAGTTGTTTTATTGCTGCCCATTCCTCCCCTTGGGCTAGTCAGAGCCTGGTCATTTCAAGAGGGCCTGGTCCCTTTTTAGGCCTTCTCTACTTCTAATATTAAATTAACTACATTAAAAATATTTACTTCTGAAGTACAAGTACTCTTGGTTTAAAAAAGCGCGAGGCACTCCGAATCGTTTTGGTTCCAAAAGCTTTAAGCTTAGCTTCAAGTGCGAAGCAAGAGCTTCATGTATTCGAAGCCCTCAAAATAAAAAAAAAATAAAAAAAATATTGTACACATCAATATGACCTATTCTACTTGTTAATCAACAATAAACACAAAAACATGATTAAAAAACACACTTAACACATAAAAAACATAGTTAAAACATAAATTAAAGTCGAAACACACTTAAAACATAAACATAAAAACAATCTTTAATCAATAATTATCATAATCAAGTACGTATTCATCTCCATCAACATCACTTAATAAGATCATGTAGCTAATAGTTAGTAGCAAAAGTTTATGACATATATATTGGAAGTTTTGGGTGTGTGAATGAAAGTCTCAAAAGGTGGTGAATACTTTGTCCCACATTGGTGTGGGAACAAAGTGAGTGGTTGTTTATAAGGTAAAACCTTTACTACTCCACTGTAGCTTTATGACATGTTTTATCACAAGTCCTGCCCGCGTCTAGGGTGGGTGCAAAAAATGAGTTTTGAATTGGAATTTGGTTGAACTTGTGCATGTCGCGGAGCGCTTAAAGCTCGGTTTTTTAAACCAAGAAGTATTACATGTTTTAATAAAATAAAATTTACTATACTTAAAAATATAAAAACTTGACACTTTAATCTGTGAAGATTAATACTATATTTTTGTATAAATTATGCCACAAATTTGTATTATGGCATTAAAATATACAAGTTTACATTTATAATGTAAACCTATGTCCTCTTTTGCATATATAACTTTTTAGCTCTGACTTAAAATGCATCAGAATTAAAAATTCAGCTCACAAATTAACATGGATATTAACCAACATGTAAATAACTATCAATTCCATCTATTTGCATTATAATTAAGATTCCAATATTTTCAACGAATCTAGAAGATATTGAAGCTTGAAAATATAGAAAACTTACAGTAACGACTAGAGAAGATGAGGCCATGATGAAAGTATAATGAGTCCAAAGTTTATTATCCAACAGTCAGTTCCGGTTGTCCGCCTTCATGCGCTCCTTGCCGGCACGCTTTAAAACACCGTCTAGTCAACACTGGTTAAGAGTGTCAAAGCATCGCCGGAATACCTGGTCACTGTTGCTGCTCCGATGATTTGGACGCCCGGCAAGGAAATAATATGGAAGGGGGAGGTGGTGGAAGCGACAACTAGACGTTGCTACTGTGGTAAACCGGTTATCGTCTTCCTCTCTGGCACTCTCAGTCTCTCTCCCTATCTACCACCGATAAGCAATTCTATCTCCTCAATTACCCCCGGCCAATAACAATCCACAACCGTCGACCACTGTTCATTTCGTTCTAATATATTAATATATTAATTAATATTAATATATTAATGTAGGGGAAGGATCCACTAAAAAGTGGATTTTGCCTAAGTAGCATAAGAATGATTGTGATAATGACATGTGACACTCCTAATAAGTAAGAATGAGGGGCATTTTGGTCCTTATAAATAGGAGTGAAAATGACATGTGACACCTTTTTTTGTTTTCTAAAAATACAACAAAAAAAAATCTAGTACAAAAAAATCTAGCACAAAAAATTCAGTACAAAAAATATAGCACAAAAAATGTAGTACAAAAAAATATAGCACAAAAAAATCTAGTTCAAAAAAAATATATCACGAAAAAATTCAGCAAAAAATGTAATACAAAAAAATACAGCACAAAAAATTGAGAAAAAAACACCACCACCAAGTGGGTTAGTATTTATAGGGTTTAGGAGAATTTTTTTTTAATATATAACGACTATATAGCCGTTTTAATATAAAAAACGGTCAAAAATTGCAAATGTCAATCGGTGAACACAACCCGCTCCCCACTCGCCGATTTGGGTCACCGAGGGGTCGGCGGCGGGGTTTCCGATCGGGGAGTACACTCACCGCACCCCTCCCCGCAGGCGCCCCGGACACCCTTATACCACTTTCACCTTCACCACCACCACCAACTCACCCCGTTGAAAAAACACCACCACCACATCCTCCCACCATCATCTTCATCCTTATCCTCCATTGCAACCATCACCCTTCAACCTCGAGACGCTAACCAGGTGCTGACTGTCTCGGCTCCCGGATTTCATCGTCGACTTGGATGCTCATCTTCAAGAATTGAAACGTATTCTTCTCAATGACGCTAACCAGGTGCTGACTGTCTCAGCTCTTGGAGGTTGTGGTAAGACGACACTGGCAAAGATTATTTGTCGTGACAATGAAATTAAAGGTATGAGCTTTTTTATCTTATTCTAGGTTTTGTTTATTAAATACGACAACAATTCTAACATCTGTTGAATCTGAATTTGAGTTTTGAATTGAGACTTAATTGTTAGGATTTTGGGTTTATTTCGTTGTCTGTTATTAGATGTGGTTTAACAGATGGTTGCAAAAAGTGCACATGAGATGGCTTTAGAAATTGAACATTGGTAGAGTTACTGGAAGTTGTCGCATCAGAAACTAAGAGAACAAGCCAAAAAATTAGAATTCTACTCAAACGCCTTGATATAAAATTTGAGGGAACATTGAACAACATTGTATGGAAGCGGTCGATTGAGCAAAGTGTGGACTGTCCTGAACAAGAGACCAAAGTGTTCCTACTTTAGTTGACCTTGGGGCTCTAATTGTAAGATTTTAATATAAGGTAAAATATATGGCAGTGGGGTAAGTTGGTGGTGGTTGTGGTGTAAGGGTATTTTTGTCATTTCACACCTTTCTAACTGAGAAAAATAACTGATGTTAGGCCTGAGGACTATCTGGGAACGAAATTGCAAAAGTTGGGGACTAAAGCTGTAATTTTAGAAAGTTAGGGACTAAAGGTGAAAAAAGCGCAAACCACAGGGACTATCCGGGCATTTTTCTCTAGTATTAGTATTAGTATTAGTATTAATATTAAGAGTAAACTGCAATTTTACCCCTAAGGTTAGATGTGATTGGCAACCTTACCCCCTATTAGGAAAATCTTGTTGTCTGACCCCCTGATGTTTTCTGATTGCATCAATGTACCGTTTTGTCTTTTGTATTTCGGCTATTAACGCCACCACATAATGCATGATTAACCATCCCCTCTTTTAATGTTATTTTTACGAAATTAGTAAAATAACGTTAAAATTAGAGCACTTTCACTTTTGCCCCGAGGGGTAGAGGTGACAAAACATTGTGTTGTATAAATCACCTCACCACAATTCATTTTACGACGATACTAAATAAAACCTGTTATATTATGTCACTTCATCAATGAATGGGGTCAAGGCTATATGTTCTTGGTGTGACTTGTCTCCAAAAGTTTGGTTAAATCATGTTTTCTTCTGCTTATATTGCCGTCCGAATCTGAAAAACATAAATAGTTTATGGGGCCAAATTTAGTCACTTATTTAGATCTTAGATTACATAAATATCCTTTAGATTTTAAAAAAATAAAAAATAAACAAGGAAACAATGCTCAATCCTTTTGAAATACCTCAAAATCGGGTTCTCATCTTTACTATTTGGGAATTAGTTCATGACCATAAAGTTTCATTTCGTACACTGAGGAAAGTTTTACACAATTCATCTGATTATACAAAGAATGTCTACAACAAATCATGTCTTGAATGATATAAGCTCTTTCAAAATGGGATGCAAGTCTTGCGGTATGGAGCCTTAATCTGCCCAACTAAGGGTGAGCGGGGCACTCCCCTAAGAGCATCCACAATAGTGGTGTACAAAAACGAGATGAGGTGGCAATCTTCTCTCTCCTGCCCAACTTGCCCCTCTCACAACAATTCTCTCACCTCTAAAAACGAGACCACATTCTCTCTCCTCTCTCCTTAATCACCACTCACATACTTGTTTTTTCTCATTTTTGTGAAAGAACTTTTTAGGCTGTAAACGAGCCGAGCTCGACCCAGCTCGAGCTCGGCTCGAACTGAATTCGAGCTGGCTCGGCTCGAGCTCGAAATTCAAATCGAGCTGGGATTTGAGGCTCGAGCTCGACTCGATTAAAATTCGAGCTAGCTCGGCTCGGCTCGAACTAACAAAAAACCGCAAAATTTACTAAATAAAAAGCCCTAAAAATGATTTTTTTATATACTAGGGCCATATATGCAATTTAATTTAACCAAATGGCTAAATATGCAAGTATAAATAGTTAAATCACTTTGTACATTGTCTTTACCTTCTTTTATAGGGGAAATATTCCCTTAGTTTTTGTTTTCTGAGCGATGTGTGACAAAAAAATGAAGGATGTAAACCTTATCGAGCCGGCTCACGAGCTCATGAGCCGAGCCAGGCCAAGCTCGAGCTCGGCTCATTTACAAACCGAGCCGAGCCGAGCTGGCTCGTTTACAACCGAGCCAATTTCGAGCCGAGCTTTTTTCGAACTTTTTTCGAGCGAGCTGCGAGCTGCGAGCCACGAGTTTTTTGAACACCCCTAGAACTTTTCTTCCTTCTCTCACTTCCACATCACCATCTCTTTCCTCCACATCATCCTAAAAACATCAAAAAACATCCTATTGTGGATGCTCTAAGAGGGGAGTCCCCTCTCTTACGCACACCCAATCAGGTTATGCCACGTCAACTTCCCTCTTAAACTCCCCTCACACCCCAATTTGATGGCGGCACTCCCCTCTTAGGTGACTTATTTTTTTATTAAAAAAAATCACTGATTGGTTGAAAATGAGGTTGGCCCCACCAACAACCCTCCCCTTCTTCGGTGAACTCCCCCCGACCACCCTCCCCGAATTGGGTCACCGCAGGGATGGCGGCAGTGTTCCCGCTGGGGGAATTGGGTCACCGCAGCCACTCCCCGCTGGTGCCCCGCTCACCCTAAGAAACTCTCAGGTCATCGAACTTGAACCTGATGTACATACTAAAAGTTAGCTACGCTAATTTGTATAATTCAATAAAGCAAATTTAAACTTTAAAAAATCATATATTAACACACCATAACATTACTTTATGCTTTAACAACTTTAACATAACTAGTACTATAGCAAGTAAGGCACACCATTAAATCAGGTAATTGTATTCTATAAATAAGCATAGCTCTATAACGTAAGCTTTAACCCTTTACTATCAAATGTAACATGCACACTATGCTAAACACATACATTAACTCTTTAAAGTATAACTATACTCCTTAACATGAATTAAACACACAAAGCATCTAAAACACAACGTATAATTAATTGTATACACCAAGTAGTGCATTCTATATCACACTTTAACATATTACTATAGACTATACATGCAACCTATAGTGTATGTAGTTGATCAACCACCAACAAAATACAAATGTATTGCCCCTATACCATTTGGTCACGTTGTTAACTTTTGATAACATGTGTGACCACATCATTAACTATAGATGTTGTTTTAGACTTCGATGTTAACTGTAAACACCGGCGTTAACTTTAGCTGCAATAAGTCTCCTTTAGCCTTTATCATGCAATATACCTACTATGAATAATTTAGCTCCTACGAATGTTACTATTACTTTTACTTTAGAAATCTTTAGCAAGTAACTTGTATTAAAACACAAATCTTTACTTTAAAATATTTTATCATACATTAACTTTTAGAAACTATTGGTGTATCGGGTTTGTAAATCAAGGAAAGCTAACTCTAGACATAACCTATCGTCACGTCCCCATAACCTATAAGACAATAAGTTATACTATAACTTTCTTTATAGAACTATACTTTCCTTTAGAAAATTGTAGTAATCTATTTCGTACTTTAAAACATAACATACTTTTGAAAACGTTATGAATACGCACAACGACCCAAAACAACAATGTAAGAGGGGTCTAGAAACTCACCTGAATGCAGTTAACTACTTCGTGCAAGTGTGTCTAGACTAGAACAAACGTCACACGATCTGCATAAAAGTTAACACGCAAAACTCATCACTTTTTCATATTATCGCATAACAGTGTCACTGGCAATGTCGCTAGATACATAGTCGCCAACGATGTCTCCAAGCATTGTCGCCGATGACACAACACTTCTAACCAATGTCGCTAGCCTTGTCGCCGGAAATTACCATGCCACTATCGCTAGTGACAAGGCCACCCAGCACAGCGTTGCTAACACTGTCGCCTAACTTTCATTAGGACTTTCATGTTGTCACTACATCTAGGGAGTGTCATCAGTGATACATGTCACCAATTTAATTGGTTTTTATTTATATAGTTTACACATTTTTATATAAAAATAAATAATAAAAATTTTAGAAACATATGAACAATTAATAAAAATAAATGATTTAGGACAAATACTATGGATTATGAAAGTACATGATTTACACAAAAAGACACAACAAATATAATAATATATTAACAAATACTAAAGGTTATCAAAATACATGTTTACAATAAATATAACAAAAAGAGTTAATTACAATTTGTCTTCCTGTGGTCTGAGACAAATTTAACTTTGTCTGTCTTTTACAAAATCTTTTGGTTTTGCCTCCCCATACTTGCCATGCGTTGCAGCTTGCCTCTCTGCTGCCAAGTTTTGTTACTTTTTTTTTTTTGGGTAAAGGGCGTTGCCTGGCAAAGTTTAAGTTTTGTTACTTTGACCGTTAGATTTTAGGGGAAAAGACTATATTATCTTTTTTTCTTATAGTATGCACCTTGTGATTTCGTTACTATCACAACAACCACCTACCACCACCATCATCACCACCACAGATCACGACCAATATTCACACAAGATAATTATAATAACGACCACCATTGCTTGACACCACCACCGGAACCATTGACTATCGTTAACCTGTCACCGGCCGATGACATCTTTTTCCAGATTGTCGTTAACATGTCACCGGCTAATGCCATCTTCTTCCACGACCATTGACTCCAGTTTAGTCTTGAAACTGGATATTCAGAACCACAAATCACAAAAGATAAAGAACCGAAACAGCATCAAGTTCATACCACAACTCCGTATTCATCAACATGTCGAATAACCAGATGCATTCCAGACTATCTATTCTTTCTTTGAGGAATTTGGTCGAACAGATGGAGTACATATTTAAAAAGTTGGTTAAAAAAAGCAATACCCAGGTGATTTTTTTTGAACGACAAATTTGGATCACTAACGGACCACTGGAATATAATCGTGCCACCAGCAAAACCACCCGATCATATCACTGGAGTAAAATTTACCTCTCTATGTGTGACTCTCTCTGAAAGTGTGTGTGTGTTATGTGTGACTTGAAGAAATTATATTACGCTACCCCTTAATATTATAAAAGCCTAACACCCTCACCCTCTGAAAGTTTTATTAAAACGACAATACTAATTTAGGGGTTGATTACCATGCTAATAAGCTTATACTGTATTTCGTTAATCCTATTTTGGATGTGTTCTGTTAAACTAATAAATAATATTTTAGAAAATTAAAATTTGAAAGCTACATATTAATTTTTCTTTTTATAATATAAGCCAAGCCGAGCCAGCTCGGTTAGAAACCAAGCCAAGCTCGAGCTTATATTTTCAGCTCGGTTTCAAATCCGAGCCAAGCTGGCACAGTTTATAATCGAGTCGAGCCCGAGCTTGTCTTGGCTTGGCTCGGCTCATGAACAGCCCCACTCCACTCCTCCGATTCTAGATAACCATGTAATGGCTCGATTCAAGCATTCGAATGAATGCCGAAGAGGATAAATCTATTAGGTAAATGTTTAACTTTATGTATTATCGTGTTTTTCTATTTGTTTCATTTACATTGTATAAATGTAAGGTAAAAAAAAATAAACGTTACCCTGGAAGTCTTGTTCTAAACCTGCCACTGTGTGTGGCTATGCGGAGACTCGGGGGATAACCACATGTGCCACTATGCACTCACGAGCAGACTCGTTCATCTTTGGAGACAAGGGGTTAAAACCATCACTAAACAATTATGAAAGTAGTCTAATCCACTGGCACTAATGACTTTTGTTAATAGTTGTGATATATTTAAAGGAATACCAGCTCTATAAACCATTTCAAATCCTAAATTTCCAGATATCAGCATTTCATCAAGATCATGATTGCAGATTGAACCTCTGCAAGAGAAAAATGGCAACTTTGTTGTGCAAAACATCGATGATGATGATGATGATAACAAGTCATCACCCGACTAGTTGCGAAGTACATAATCTACTTATCAGTTTAAGAAATATGTGATGTGAGGTTGAACCACATACAATATGGGTACGAAGTAAAATAAGATGTGAAACTATCTTTAGGCTTAGAAAAAAATGGGGTGAAGATATAAGGAGGTAAAAGGGTGCTTTTATAGCATAGTTGTTTCAGTTAAATACAAAAAAGACAATGCAATGCAATCGATTTAGTTGTTTGTTCGTTTTTTCAATTTACGACCCTTTGGTTTCGGGCAGGATCAACCCGAGTCCTCATTTGTATTCTTCGAATCCCCCCCCCCCCCCCACCTTTTACACCGTTAGTATATTCCGTTAGATACCTAATGGGATTAGGGCTGTAAACGAACCGAACGTTCAGCGAACAGTTCGTGAACCGTTCGGCGGGAAGTTCGTTTATGTTCGTTCGTTTAATAAACGAACGAACATGAACAAGAAATTTCGTTCGATTAGTTAAATGAACGAACATGAACAGAGGTCTCGTTCGTTCGATTGTGTTCGTGAACGTTCGGTAAGGTGTTCATGAACGTGTTCGTGAACATTCGTTGATTTGCGTTCTTTTATATTCGTATGTTTGTGTTTTAATTGAAGATCTTTGTACTTTCTTATATTTTATTTGTACTTTTTATATTATTAAACTTTTATTTAATTTATTTCATTAACAATTAAACTAGGAAACCCACTTTCACCTTGTTTATGTATCATTTCCCTTACATTTCTCATTATTTACATCCACGAATACGATCGACCTCCGTTCCACAATAGGGATTCAAGTTCGAGTGCTACTCTCTGGGCCATCTATCTTTATCCTTCGTCGAGTTCGCCAAATTTATTTGTGTTCGTTTGTGTTCGTGAACCGTTCGCGAACACGCTCATTTCCTTAATGAACGAACACGAACATAAAATCTCGTTCGGTAAGTATTCATGAACCGTTCGTAAACACATTTATTTCATTAACGAACGAACACGAACAAGGCCTTGTTCGTGTTCGTTCGGTTCGTTTACAGCCCTAAATGGGATATACTGGGATGGGGCAAAACCGTCTTTTCACCTGTTAGTCACATCATCATATTATCTCTCTCACCACCATCCATCACTGCCATCAACACCCAACCATCATCATCACCTTCACTTCCGTCACCCAACACCATCGAAACCCTCCAACATGTTCAAATATTTGTAGTTGAGATTCTTGACTGTGTTTTTTTGTTCTTTGATTCTCTCTTTGAATATTGAATTGGTCTTTTTTTTTTGTTTTTTCGATTCGTTTTTGATCTTCGATCCTCCAAGTTTCACTTTTTTCTTGACTTCTTGTTCGATTTCATTCTGGCTCTTCATTTCTATATGATCATGTATCACTTGATCCGGAATGAAGCTAAACGCAAGATTGTCCTTTGTCCTTTGCTTACACCGGTGAAATTGGATTCTAATGTGTGTAGCAATTGTTCCAATTGTATGGTTGCACCCCTTTATTTCTTTGATTTTTCCGTTTATGATTTTTTTAATGCTGCGTATTTTACATGATTTTTTGTTCTTGGCTTTTATAACCATCTTTGCCTTTACCTTCGCACAAAAACAATAAAGTTTGACTACCAATAATATTGACCTATGTTGCACTTCATTTCTCAAAACCCTTTTTGACCATTTCAAACTTAATCCTTAGGCTAAAGTGTCTCGTGGCATGGGTTAGGTCATCAATAGCCACGTAGGACCATGAATTGATTGTTACACCATCCTCTTGGCTCATTCACCATGGTTGGCATGGATTAAATCATGGCAACCATGGGTCTTCTTTCCTTTTTCAATATTTTCTTTTCCTTATCACAAAAATAAATTAAAGTAAGAAATAGTGGTTTGGGTCATGACCACAACCTTAGGATAGTAGTTTTGGATCATGGATTAGAAGTGGGTGACATTACGCTGATATAGAGGGTCATGACTACACCATATAACCTTATCCATATATCAGGACAATAAGACAATTTTGTGTTGAAAAATTTACTAATAACCATAACCACAAATATCATGAGTGGGAATAGTGGTAAGCACTTCCCTAGCATTTTATTATTGGTCGAGTGGGACGGCTCGCTCCACTAAAGTTAATTTTTTCCTCATGTACCGAGTTCATATATATGCGTTTGGAAACAATTTTGGACACAAATAATGCACGTGATGTGTGGCAAAGGCCTTAGCAATTAACCCGCCCAACCCGGGTTCGAATCCCTTTTCTCGCAAATCACTTTTTTTTCCCGCTAAATTAGGAGTGTCTAACTAGGACCCTTAACTTTAATAATTTACCTTACTAACCTTACTTTATAGTCTCAAAGTTTAATAAAGTATTTTTTTTTTCTTGATTTTACTTTGTTTTTTTTTTTTTATATTTTACAAAATGTACCGTACCAACATCGTAATACACTAAATTGATAATGAAAAATGCAAAAACTATATGTAAAAAAACGACACAACAGCGCGCGGTGCGTGTTTAGTCCATGAGCTTTAACTTTGTTAGTATACATTTTTAGTTCCTCAACTTTTATTCCTTTTAGTACTTCATCTTTTAACCTTCTCCCTTGCTACCGTGACGAACCAACTTGGGAATAGTGACCATTTTCTATTGGTGGACAAACGCTGCTACTAGTCTGCACTTTAATAAAGTTACTCTACAATTCATAAACTTAGTAAAAAAAACTTCTTTGACGGTCATATTTTTATATACGTCTCGATGTTTTTTATTGAGATTGTGTTATGAGCAATATGTACAAGTATCTGAAACACATGCGTACATGTTATCAAACTAATAAATATTCGGCTTACCGCCTCGAAACACAGACATGACATAAACCTAGTTGCATATATAATCCACATCTCATGGCTACATAAGACTTCACTATGTTATCACTAGAAAAATGAAACTAGCTAGTTTAGACATAACTAAGGGGCTGTTTGACATCTTCTGAATGGATAAATGCTGAACCAGTAAGAGCTCTGAACCATTAAGTGCTGAACTAGTACGATGTTTGAACCATTAAAAGCCAGTATAATGCTTAAACCGTTCAGATGCAAATGTTTAACTCATTCAGATAAGAGGTCATAACCATTCAGACTTTGTATAATGCTTAATCATTAAGAGGCAATTGTCTGAATCATTTGGACATCTGCTCACAAAACAAACAGTTTAAACTATTAAGTGTTGAACTGGTAAAAAGTCTAAAGTATTAAAGAGCTAAACAAAAGCAGAAAAGAGGATACATGTTAAAACAAGAGCAATTGGTTTTGGACTTTGGTGGCGAATGGTTATGAAGCCCCTCCCATAAAATTTAAGGTTATATGCACTTGACAGAGTCATCTGAGCCATCTGAGCATGAAATGGGACCGCGTAAGTTTCTGATAAGAGGGTACACTTGTTTAGAAGATGAGTTCCTTTTATTTAAAGTGGTCATTATTTTGGACAAGTTTTTTTCTTTTTTTTTAAACTAGAATTAAACACCCCCCGCGTTGCGGCGGGGCCTAAAACTATGGCAAGTAACATCAATGTCACACCGCTGGTAGCGACTACCAACACTGAAGTTGCGGCGTGTTAATGCGAAAATATAACACCGAAACATATAACATGAAAAAAATAACTATGTCGATTTAGGACACACGCGTTGCGAAGAACTTGTTACATGGAAAAAAATAGACGTAAAAACGTTGAACCACACACGCACGTTGCGTCGTGTTAACTCGCAAAATAATGTAGAAAATAATAACTAAGTCAATGTAGGATCCACCCGTTGCAGCGAACTTGCCAAAGGGGGAAAATAGACACATTGCGACATACCTGTCAAATGTGAAAAAATAGACGAAAAACGTTGAACCACACATGCATGTTGGGACGTATTAGCTCCCAAAATTTAGAACGAAACGTAAAACGAAAAACTTGCGAAAGATAGAAAGTATAGGGACCAAAGTTGTAAATAAAAAAGTTTTGGGTTAAAACTAAACAAACTAAAAGTGTTAAAATACAAATGATTGAAACTTTTGGGTTAAAAATGAAAAATCACAAATTTTTTTTGAAAAACCCCCAATGCTTGAGGTACAACACATAATGCAACAATTTGTTGAAAATTTACATGATGGAAATGGCTAAATCTTACTGTTCTTTATTACTTTGAAAATTCCATTTTTATGCCTATATGACTATTTTTAGGTTATTCTATAAATTGTTATTTATTAATTTAATTTATAAAGTAATATAGTTCAAACACATAATTTCATACATAATTAGTAGGATTTTTCGTGCTTTGCGGCGGGCTTTCAGTTAGTATATGTTTTGTCCCTTACAATATTGGTTCAATTTGTTACAGTATTGGTATGATATTGGCACTCTATATAGAAACTGAAAGAGATACGTCAAAAGGGTTATTGGCACTTGTTTGACATCAACTGAAAAACCATAGAAACAAATACCGGTTAAGAGCCACTGTATATTGAAATCTTACCATGTTGTGCTTCAAACACTTGCACATTACTATTTACAAATCGGTTATAAGTAAAATGTATATCTAGACGTAGATAAAAATAAACACACCGCAAGGGACATACAAGACATTTTAAAGAAATCGTATCTTAGAAGTTATAATTGAAAAATATAGTATGTTTAAAAGTATTTGTAGACCTACTGAAAAACATAGTATGTATATACCGACACGTCAAAATTTACATCAAAATGTAGACCTACTGAAAAACATACATAAAAATAAGCGCAAGATGTATTATATTTGAAGCGACTCGTTTTCGGAAAAAGTTTACATCAAAACGTAAAACAACTATAATTTATACCGACGCGTACGTAAAAATAAGCAACATAAAACTCGAGGGGTCAAAATGACATTTTATAAAGTTTTTTAGTTGAAGAGGTAAAAGTATCAATGTTGAATATTGAGGGGTTGATGTAAAAAAAAAAACAAAAGTAAAAAATAACAAAAGAAAAAGTTTTTATTCCTAAAAATATTGTGAATTAACATATATAGGCTTGAGTTATATAGTACAAAGCATTTAAAAATAAGAAATGTAAAAAGGCACTAGAAAGTGACAAGTGTCCTAAAAAGAATCAAGTGGAAAGGGTAATTTTGTACATAAGAGGAAAAGAATATGAAGATGCAAGTTACATGATATTTCTTCTCTATTTTTTAAACGTCTGTAACTTTTTTATACACCATTTGTTTTTAAAAAAACATCATACCATAAAATCGAGCATCTTTTTATCTTTGAGATGGGTATTATATTGTTGTTTTTTTTCAAAAGAAAATTGAAAACTCAATTGCGTATTACACATGGACATGACGTAAAACACAATGGAAAGTAGATAAAAAAACACAATTAATGGCAACAAATAAAGACACAGTGGACAACAGACTAAAACACAATGACCATAACATATAACAAAGTGGCCATAACGTATAACACAAAAAGTATCAAATTAAATAAAAACACAATTGATGACAATAGATAAAAGACACAATTGATGATAGCAGATAAAAGACACAATTGAGAGCAGATTAAAACACAATGAACAACAAACTAAAAACACAATACACAACAAATTAAAACACAATGAATAAGAGATTAAAACACAATGGACAGCGTATTAAAACACAATGGAGAACAAATTAAACACAATGACCAGAACCAATAATAATGTATAGAAAACCGAATTAACACCATCTTCATTGTGTCATATATTGTGTTATAGGTTCTTATAAAAATGCAATGGGTAGAATCCAAACTAACATTGTGTTATAGGTTTTGATAATAACACAATGTATAAAAATCCTAGTAAAACGTAATGACCAAAACCCAGTTAAAAGACACAATTACCGGAACCTTTAACACAATACATAAAAAAAAAAAACCCAGTAAAAATGAAATTTTTTATTTTATTTTTATATGACAATAAGATACTCATATT
>JARYGA010054653.1:0-33992 GCA_030545235.1 Helianthus tuberosus | reverse complement strand
GATCGTGGATCGACTCACAAAGTCTGCTCACTTCTTGGCTATCAAAGAAACGGATAAGTTCTCCACACTAGCAGAAGTATATCTCAAGGAAGTTGTCTCGAGGCACGGGGTGCCCATCTCTATCATCTCGGATCGAGATGTGCGTTTTTACATCAGAACTATGGCAAGCAATGCACAAGTCCTTTGGCTCAAGGTTAGATATGAGCACAGCTTATCACCCGCAAACGGATGGGCAGTCAGAACGTACCATCCAGACTCTAGAAGAACCATGCTTAGGGCATGTATAATTGACTTTGGCAACGGCTGGGAAAAGCATCTGCCACTTGTTGAATTTTCGTACAACAATAGCTACCACACCAGCATTAAAGCTGCTCCGTTTGAGGCATTGTACGGGCGTAAATGCCGGTCACCTCTTTGTTGGGCAGAGGTAGGGGATAGTCAGATTACTGGTCCAGAACATGGGGTGGAGACAACAGAGAAAACTGCTCAGATACGATAACGAATGGTGGCAGCTCGTGACCGGTCAGAATGTCTACGCCGATAAGGGCAGAAAACCACTAGAGCTCCAGGTTGGGGAGCGCTGTACTACTCAAAGTTTCACCCTGGAAGGGTGTGGATCGTTTTGGGAAAACGGGGCAAACTTAACCCACGATACGTTGGACCTTTCGAAGTCATTGAGAAAATAGGCAAGGTGGCCTACAGACTGAACTTACCAGCAGAACTCAGTGCAGTTCACGACGTTTTCCATGTGTCAAATCTGAAGAAGTGTCTGTCAGATGAGACCCACGTAGTTCCTTTGAAGGAGCTCACGATCGACGAGCAGTTACGATTCGTCGAGGAACCTGTTGAAATCACGGACCGGGATGTTAAGGTCCTCAAGCGTACTAGAATACCTCTCGTTCGAGTTCGTTGGAACTCACGTCGCGGCCCAGAGTTCACCTGGGAACGCGAAGATCAGATGAAACAAAAGTATCCCCAACTGTTCGCAACCGGTACAACCACTACTGAGGCTGAAGCTACGGAATTTCGGGACGAAATTCCAGATCAACGGGGGGAGGATGTGACACCCCAGGAAAACCAGGAAAACAATGCAACTTAACTAGCTTCCTCAGTGAGTACGTGCTAAATTTCGGGACGAAATTTCTTTCAACTTGGGGATAATGTGACAACTCGTATTTCCGAGCTTATCTTTGTACTTTGATGTAACGTATTTGAACGTAACGTGACTATATGAACTTGAGTGACTTGTTGAATGTTATGATTATGTGATGATGTGTATTGTATGTTATTAAACCGATCGCGCAACGCTATTCGAATCACACAAGCCTTTGGGCTTTGGTCTTTTACAACTCTTGGCCCACTCCTCACTTGAACCGAATGAGCTGCCATAGTGGTGGGTTCGGCCCACCTCTCACACGTATAACCTCATGAAGAGGTTAACAATTCCCATTTGTTGCAAACCTCTTATCACACACAAACCCTAGTTTCCTTCTTCTCTTCTCAAACTCGACGGCAACAACCTTCCACCCCTATCGAAGCTTCATCTCTCGGATTAACTCTCCTTCCACTTGTCAACCGGTTAGTGTTATGCTATTGTTTGATTTCGGATTGGTTGATGTTGTTATATGATTTGTTTCGTAAATAATACATGATTGTTGATGATGTAAACTGTTAATGATGATTCGGATTTCATGATGAATGCGTGTATAGATCTGATTGAATATGTAACAGTTGCAGTCAATCGGATAAGAATTCTTTGTGATTGTCGATTATTGCTCTCATATGTACATGTGACCTTACTTTGATTTCGGCCCAATGTATTGAATTAAATTGGCGGCCATGTGAAATATAAACAAGCAATCCGTTTAGTCTTAATTATGTGTCAGAAACATTACATGAGTAATATTTAATGGTGGGGCATTGTTTATGAATTCGAAAGTTTTGATGATTGCAACCTGACACTTGATTTGGAAACATGAAACCTTAGTACTCATGAATTTATTTAATGATCACATGATGGGGTTCTATGATTGATTTTTATGATTTAAAATTTGAAGATTCATTTTGAGAGGATCAATACAAGTCAGTATGTATGTATGGCATGAATATGAAATATGGAAGTGATTAAATTGTTGTCGGCCATTGTTGGGTGTTTTGATAAGGTATTTATTTGTATATTAATTAGATTAGGGCGGCATTGCTTGTCTGCATGTGTTAATTGATGTGATGAAGGATTCTAATGCCATGATCTAATAGTTATTGTGTAGGTTGTTTCGATTAGAGTGTTTCATGTGAGGCCTTGAATAATGAAACAAAGTTGATAAGGATTAATGCAGAACTGGTCGGCCATGTGAAGTCTTGAATATTGTTTGAGTTATTTATGGGTTATATGGATTATAGAATTTTTGGGTGAAATATGTTGTTTGATCGGTTATTATTTGATATGAAAACTATTGGAAATGTAAATTCATTTATTCACAAAAGGAAACTTTGCAATTAGTTGCAAGATATAAGTTGTAACAGATTTCCATATTATTCGAATCACTAAACCCACTCGCACAAGACATCCGGCTCGCACAAGAAGTCCCTTCGCACAAGGGGACCTGATCGCACAAGTGGTGATATTGATTTACTGTTGGGCCGTACAAGATATATGATTATTTAACTGTTTGGGCCGGTTGTTTATGTTGGGTTGGGCTGGTGATCGGATCGTACAAGTATTCGGATCGCACAAGACTTTTACATATTGTTAAATTGGGACGTGTCTCCTATGTTTGGACTTTTGATTTTTGGGCCGGGTGTTTTATTAAATCACACAACATGATGTGGGTCGCACAAGGCTGTGCCGACCGCACAACATGTTGGGTCGATTGGTGTTGGGCTTTATCTGTTGATGTGTACTTGATCGTAAATGTTAAGGTGTTGACATGTATTATGCAGTTGCCATGATATAAATGTGTTCTTTATCTGTTAGATGATGAAATACTTATGTGCACAACTCGAAACCAAAACCTGACTTTGTATGGTAACCCGGTTAGGACGTGGTTGACCACTAGCTGATAGACTTGACCTTTCTGTGTAATCTGCCGAGCAAACCAAGGTGAGTTCACACTCCGTTACAAAGCATGGGATTCCCAGGGGTTGGGAATGGGTTAAGGAATAGGGATTCCTCGTCCTGTTGAGACGTAATCAGGAACGTAGATTCCTCGTCCGGTTGAGACGTATTTAACTATACCAGACTAGAACTCTATCAACGAAGTCCCTCCTTTTTATATCGACTTAATCGCCGAGGCCAATGGCGAACGGGTCATTAGTTAAATAGCGCTATTAGGTTTAACAAACCTCACACCGTGCCGCAGAGGACGGGCGTGGACTAATGGACTATGGCACGTCAGTGATGATAGACACAGACGTTAGGGCACTTAAACATGACGAACGTTAGTAGTCGATATGGTAACGAGTCTGGTGGTTTGAACATGGGGTAGCCCCCACGGCCGAAATGCCAGATAACTATCATGGGGTAGCCCCCACGGCCATAGAGCCGGGCTGGAAAAGCCAACGTAAGAACGGGTAACTAATAAACGTTTTTCGAACTATGGGGTAACCCCCACGGCTGGATAGCTGGTAAAGAACAAACTGTGTTTTCGGAATAACTATAAACTGGACAACCAAACGTGAACTAACTCAACTTGTTGTTGACTCGTTACTACATGCTTTGCAGGTCTATAGGTACTTAGCTGGAGCTTGCTCAAGGAAGAGTCGTTGTGGGACATGGACAGCTGTGTGCCATGTTAAACCTTTGAGTATTTAAACTTATGATTTGGTTTTAAAACATTATGCTTCCGCTCATAACTTAACTATGTTTGCTTTGGACACTAATCGTGTTGGTTGAACTTTTACACTTAATTATTTACTTGTTCAATATGATTAGTGGTTTGATCCTGGTCAGTCACGCCTCCAAGCGGTGATACTCCGCATGTGGATTTTGGGGGTGTGACAGATTGGTATCAGAGCCATTGGTTATAGAGAACTTGGTTTTAATAAAGGAAAACGTTTTTGTTAAAACCAGACTATAACCTGTACAGTGCTCTACGATCCACAACGACGCTTCACTCCATGTGCAAGGCTCGACATTCTAGGTAATATGGTTTATGTTTTATTGCCTACTTGCTAAATTACATAGAACTTCGCTTATGGTATGCTTAGATAAGCGTAGCAACAATAGTTTGAAAAACACATGTGTGCTTGCTTCCTTCTGTCACTTCACACTTACACACATTCGCGACACCTTTCCTATTTGTGTTTCCTTCGATGTGAGATCATGAGGGAACGTGTGAACCTAACTCAAGCCAGCTAATGGCTCTTATCAACGAACAAGTTACGGCAGCACTCGCAGCCGCCCAGGCAGGAGGTATAACCTGCTGTTACGAACCTATCCTAGGATGTTAGATCCTACTCTCATGACCCAACTCTCGCGCTTAACCCGGTCTTTCTTCCTCGCGTAACAAGGTCAGAACGCTCAGCCGCCTGTAGGCACATTCAGGACGTTCATGGACTGTCGTCCTAGTACTTTCAGTGCAACTAAAGGAGCTGATAGACTCCTCCATTGGTTTAAAAAGCTCGAGACTGTCTTAGAGACGTGTGAATGCCCTGAGACGCATAGGGTGAAGTACGCCACTGGTACTCTCGAAGGCACTAAGCTAACTTGGTGGAACTCGCAAGCTAAGATGCCGGGGCTGGCGGCTGCTAATGCCACCCCATAGAAGGATTTTGAGGAACTGATCAAACGTGAATACTGTAGTCGTGATGACATCCACAAACTGGATGTGGAGTTCTTTAATCTGATGATGACGGGGTCAGAGATAGAAGCTTACACGAAACGATTCAAAGTCATGTAACTTCGGCCAACCTTGCTACCATCCAGGATGTTACTCGTCTTGCACATCGTCTCACAGACCAGGCAGTGGAACAGAACAAACGGCCGAAACGTATTAATGCTGCTACAACCTACTTCGGATGCTTCCAACGACAACAAACGCAAGTGGGATGGAATTCGAGCAAGGGTTCCACTTCGATTCAGTCTAAGTCACAGCAGCGAAAAACGGAAGAGTACAGGGGGCCCAGTCAGCAGTCTTTTGGTAATTGAAGTCGGGGTGGATACAGGGGAAACCACCCTAAGTGCTATCGATGTAATTTACACCACAACGGGCCGTGCAACAAAGATCGTTGTCAGAGATGCAACAAGCTTGGTCATGGAGCCAAGGATTGTAGAGGCTCACGTCCTGTAAACCAGAACCGACAACAGCAGCCACAAGCTCCACAGAATCAGCAGCAATAGCAAGGTTAACAAAGGATGTTATCAGTGTGGTGCTGAAGGTTACTTCAAGAGACATTGACCACAGTTGAACCAGGACCAGAATCAGAACCACAACCAAGGAAACGGGAACAATAGTGGAGACAACAGCGGGGGTAATAACGACGGCAATGGTGCCAGGGGTCGAGTGTTCGTGATTGGTCAGAATGATGCTAGGAATGACCCCAACGTTGTGATGATTTCGACATCGTTATTGGTATGGATTGGCTACCTCAACATCGAGCAGAAAGCTTTTGCAAAGAAAAGATCGTCCGCATTTCACGTACTGGTTAAGAACCTTTGGTGATTCATGATGACAAACTTCTGGAGCTGCACCCATAGCTCAAGCACCTTATCGCTTAGCCCCATCAGAGTTGGGAGAACTCTCTACGAAACTACAAGAACTCCTGGATAAGAGTATTATTCGTCCTAGCTCTTCGCCCTGGGGAGCTCCAGTGCTATTCGTGCAGAAGAAACACGGTACGCTCAGAATGTGCATCGACTACCGTGAACTGAACAAGGTGACTGTGAAGAATCGCTACCCTCTTCCACGTATTGACGACCTGTTCGACCAGCTGCAAGGGTCGAGCTACTATTCAAAGAATGATTTGAGATCAGGATATCACCAGCTGAGAGTCCGAGAAGAGGACGTCTCCAAAACAGCCTTCAGAACTCGATATGGCCACTATGAGTTTTTGGTAATGCCTTTTGGGCTGACAAACGCACCCGCGGTCTTCATGGACTTGATGAATCGAGTGTGCAAGCCGTACCTAGACAAGTTCGTTATTGTATTCATCGACGACATCCTGATCTATTCGAAGAGTCAGGAGGAGCACGAGCAACATTTACGACTCATTTTGGAACTCCTTCGAGCAGAACAGCTGTACGCCAAGTTTTCGAAATGTGACTTCTAGCTTCGCGGAGTCCATTTCTTAGGCCAGGTAGTGAACAAGAATGGGATTCACGTTGATCCATCCGAGGTAGATTCGATCAAGAGCTGGCCTGCACCTCGTACGCCAACGGAAATTCGCCAATTCTTGGGATTGGCAGGTTATTACAGGAGATTTATCAAGGATTTCTCCAAGATTGCTCAGCCTCTTATTTCACTAACGCAGAAGGGCGTTGTTTATCGTTGGGGAAACGCACAGGAGTTAGCGTTTCAGCACTTAAAGGATAGACTTTGCAGTGCACCTATCCTTCCATTGCCAGAGGGCACAGACGACTTCGTGGTTTACTGCGACGCATCCATTCAGGGTCTTGGTTGTGTATTGATGCAACGGGATAAGGTCATAGCCTACGTCTCACGCCAACTCAAGTTCATGAAAGGAACTACACTATACACGACTTAGAGCTGGGAGCTGTTGTTTTTGCACTTAAGATATGGCGACATTACCTGTACGGTACCAAGTGCGCCATTTACACCGATCACAGGAGTCTCGAGCATATCCTCAAACAGAAGGAACTGAATATGCGACAATGACGATGGGTCGAGCTACGGAATGACTACGAATGCTTGATCAGGTACCAACCAGGCAAAGCCAACGCTGTGGCTGACGCCCTCAGTCGAAAGGACACTACGCCTAAGCGCGTACGAGCTTTACAACTCACTATCCAATCTAGTCTTCCTGCACAGATACGAGATGCTCAGGTAGAAGCATTGAAACCAGAAAACATCAGGGCTGAAGCCCTACGCGGATCAAGGCAACGATTAGAACAAAAGGAAGACGGTGCTTACTACGTAACCGGACGCATTTGAGTCCCACTTTATGGCAACCTACGAGAGCTTGTGATGGATGAGGCACACAAGTCTCGCGACTCAGTACATCCTGGCTCGGATAAGATGTACCACGACCTCAGAACTACCTACTGGTGGCCTAGCATGAAGGCCCACATGGCAACTTACGTCAGCAAGTGTTTGACTTGTGCGAGAGTCAAAGTCGAATACCAGAAACCTTCAGGCCTACTTTAACAACCAGAGATACCACAATGGAAATGGGAGCAAATTTCCATGGATTTTGTTACTGGCCTGCCTAGATCTCAACGTGGTAACGATACTAGTTGGGTGATCGTGGATCGACTCACAAAGTCTGCTCACTTCTTGGCTATCAAAGAAACGGATAAGTTCTCCACACTAGCAGAAGTATATCTCAAGGAAGTTGTCTCGAGGCACGGGGTGCCCATCTCTATCATCTCGGATCGAGATGTGCGTTTTACATCAGAACTATGGCAAGCAATGCACAAGTCCTTTGGCTCAAGGTTAGATATGAGCACAGCTTATCACCCGCAAACGGATGGGCAGTCAGAACGTACCATCCAGACTCTAGAAGACATGCTTAGGGCATGTATAATTGACTTTGGCAACGGCTGGGAAAAGCATCTGCCACTTGTTGAATTTTCGTACAACAATAGCTACCACACCAGCATTAAAGCTGCTCCGTTTGAGGCATTGTACGGGCGTAAATGCCGGTCACCTCTTTGTTGGGCAGAGGTAGGGGATAGTCAGATTACTGGTCCAGAACATGTGGTGGAGACAACAGAGAAAACTGCTCAGATACGATAACGAATGGTGGCAGCTCGTGACCGTCAGAATGTCTACGCCGATAAGGGCAGAAAACCACTAGAGCTCCAGGTTGGGGAGCGTGTACTACTCAAAGTTTCACCCTGGAAGGGTGTGGATCGTTTTGGGAAACGGGGCAAACTTAACCCACGATACGTTGGACCTTTCGAAGTCATTGAGAAAATAGGCAAGGTGGCCTACAGACTGAACTTACCAGCAGAACTCAGTGCAGTTCATGACGTTTTCCATGTGTCAAATCTGAAGAAGTGTCTGTCAGATGAGACCCACGTAGTTCCTTTGAAGGAGCTCACGATCGACGAGCAGTTACGATTCGTCGAGGAACCTGTTGAAATCACGGACCGGGATGTTAAGGTCCTCAAGCGTACTAGAATACCTCTCGTTCGAGTTCGTTGGAACTCACGTCGCGGCCCAGAGTTCACCTGGGAACGCGAAGATCAGATGAAACAAAAGTATCCCCAACTGTTCGCAACCGGTACAACCACTACTGAGGCTGAAGCTACGGAATTTCGGGACGAAATTCCAGATCAACGGGGGGAGGATGTGACACCCCAGGAAAACCAGGAAAACAATGCAACTTAACTAGCTTCCTCAGTGAGTACGTGCTAAATTTCGGGACGAAATTTCTTTCAACTTGGGGATAATGTGACAACTCGTATTTCCGAGCTTATCTTTGTACTTTGATGTAACGTATTTGAACGTAACGTGACTATATGAACTTGAGTGACTTGTTGAATGTTATGATTATGTGATGATGTGTATTGTATGTTATTAAACCGATCGCGCAACGCTATTCGAATCACACAAGCCTTTGGGCTTTGGTCTTTTACAACTCTTGGCCCACTCCTCACTTGAACCGAATGAGCTGCCATAGTGGTGGGTTCGGCCCACCTCTCACACGTATAACCTCATGAAGAGGTTAACAATTCCCATTTGTTGCAAACCTCTTATCACACACAAACCCTAGTTTCCTTCTTCTCTTCTCAAACTCGACGGCAACAACCTTCCACCCCTATCGAAGCTTCATCTCTCGGATTAACTCTCCTTCCACTTGTCAACCGGTTAGTGTTATGCTATTGTTTGATTTCGGATTGGTTGATGTTGTTATATGATTTGTTTCGTAAATAATACATGATTGTTGATGATGTAAACTGTTAATGATGATTCGGATTTCATGATGAATGCGTGTATAGATCTGATTGAATATGTAACAGTTGCAGTCAATCGGATAAGAATTCTTTGTGATTGTCGATTATTGCTCTCATATGTACATGTGACCTTACTTTGATTTCGGCCCAATGTATTGAATTAAATTGGCGGCCATGTGAAATATAAACAAGCAATCCGTTTAGTCTTAATTATGTGTCAGAAACATTACATGAGTAATATTTAATGGTGGGGCATTGTTTATGAATTCGAAAGTTTTGATGATTGCAACCTGACACTTGATTTGGAAACATGAAACCTTAGTACTCATGAATTTATTTAATGATCACATGATGGGGTTCTATGATTGATTTTTATGATTTAAAATTTGAAGATTCATTTTGAGAGGATCAATACAAGTCAGTATGTATGTATGGCATGAATATGAAATATGGAAGTGCTTAAATTGTTGTCGGCCATTGTTGGGTGTTTTGATAAGGTATTTATTTGTATATTAATTAGATTAGGGCGGCATTGCTTGTCTGCATGTGTTAATTGATGTGATGAAGGATTCTAATGCCATGATCTAATAGTTATTGTGTAGGTTGTTTCGATTAGAGTGTTTCATGTGAGGCCTTGAATAATGAAACAAAGTTGATAAGGATTAATGCAGAACTGGTCGGCCATGTGAAGTCTTGAATATTGTTTGAGTTATTTATGGGTTATATGGATTATAGAATTTTTGGGTGAAATATGTTGTTTGATCGGTTATTATTTGATATGAAAACTATTGGAAATGTAAATTCATTTATTCACAAAAGGAAACTTTGCAATTAGTTGCAAGATATAAGTTGTAACAGATTTCCATATTATTCGAATCACTAAACCCACTCGCACAAGACATCCGGCTCGCACAAGAAGTCCCTTCGCACAAGGGGACCTGATCGCACAAGTGGTGATATTGATTTACTGTTGGGCCGTACAAGATATATGATTATTTAACTGTTTGGGCCGGTTGTTTATGTTGGGTTGGGCTGGTGATCGGATCGTACAAGTATTCGGATCGCACAAGACTTTTACATATTGTTAAATTGGGACGTGTCTCCTATGTTTGGACTTTTGATTTTTGGGCCGGGTGTTTTATTAAATCACACAACATGATGTGGGTCGCACAAGGCTGTGCCGACCGCACAACATGTTGGGTCGATTGGTGTTGGGCTTTATCTGTTGATGTGTACTTGATCGTAAATGTTAAGGTGTTGACATGTATTATGCAGTTGCCATGATATAAATGTGTTCTTTATCTGTTAGATGATGAAATACTTATGTGCACAACTCGAAACCAAAACCTGACTTTGTATGGTAACCCGGTTAGGACGTGGTTGACCACTAGCTGATAGACTTGACCTTTCTGTGTAATCTGCCGAGCAAACCAAGGTGAGTTCACACTCCGTTACAAAGCATGGGATTCCCAGGGGTTGGGAATGGGTTAAGGAATAGGGATTCCTCGTCCTGTTGAGACGTAATCAGGAACGTAGATTCCTCGTCCGGTTGAGACGTATTTAACTATACCAGACTAGAACTCTATCAACGAAGTCCCTCCTTTTTATATCGACTTAATCGCCGAGGCCAATGGCGAACGGGTCATTAGTTAAATAGCGCTATTAGGTTTAACAAACCTCACACCGTGCCGCAGAGGACGGGCGTGGACTAATGGACTATGGCACGTCAGTGATGATAGACACAGACGTTAGGGCACTTAAACATGACGAACGTTAGTAGTCGATATGGTAACGAGTCTGGTGGTTTGAACATGGGGTAGCCCCCACGGCCGAAATGCCAGATAACTATCATGGGGTAGCCCCCACGGCCATAGAGCCGGGCTGGAAAAGCCAACGTAAGAACGGGTAACTAATAAACGTTTTTCGAACTATGGGGTAACCCCCACGGCTGGATAGCTGGTAAAGAACAAACTGTGTTTTCGGAATAACTATAAACTGGACAACCAAACGTGAACTCACTCAACTTGTTGTTGACTCGTTACTACATGCTTTGCAGGTCTATAGGTACTTAGCTGGAGCTTGCTCAAGGAAGAGTCGTTG
The DNA here is from genome assembly GCA_030545235.1 of Helianthus tuberosus. Taxonomy (NCBI): domain Eukaryota; kingdom Viridiplantae; phylum Streptophyta; class Magnoliopsida; order Asterales; family Asteraceae; genus Helianthus; species Helianthus tuberosus. Next base: position 22,816 of record JARYGA010054653.1, on the reverse strand, counting down.
TGGGACATGGACAGCTGTGTGCCATGTTAAACCTTTGAGTATTTAAACTTATGATTTGGTTTTAAAACATTATGCTTCCGCTCATAACTTAACTATGTTTGCTTTGGACACTAATCGTGTTGGTTGGACTTTTACACTTAATTATTTACTTGTTCAATATGATTAGTGGTTTGATCCTGGTCAGTCACGCCTCCAAGCGGTGATACTCCGCATGTGGATTTTGGGGGTGTGACATGAGCTCTCACGGTTCTTCGCAATTTAACCCCTTACAGATATCATCTGTGGTATATTCACCTGTAAGACTGAATATTGGGATCTGGATACGGGAGTATATTCTGAGGTGGGACACGTGATTAAGTTTAAGTGCTTAAGACATTAATCTCGTATCTCGAAATAGTTGAACTTTGTGTGAGAATTTAAGTGGACCAGTATATTGACAATCTAAGTGAATCGTTTAGAACTTAATATGTTTGAAGCTTAACGGTGTTGGTGATTTTTCTCATAAACTGATATGATCCTCTTACACAAACTCACAAAAATATTGTATGTAAATATTTCTTTACTGCATTTCATGATGTTCAAAATCCAAAAAGAGTTTAAGTGTGTTTTATCATAAATTTTGAAAAATTCAAAAAGATTTTTGACAACTGGTGTTGAAGAGCTGATTTTCAAAATTCCAAGTGCTAAACATGACGACAACTGGTTTGGTAGAGAGTTGATCATTTAGTGAGAGGGAGTTTGTTTGAAATAAAATGAGAAAAAATTTAAAAGTAAAAAAGTTATTCCTGCAAAAGGTTCATCAGAGATATATTTACAAAGTGGTAAGTAGAGTGTAAATTTGTCAAATTATAAATTTGTGAAATTTATTATTGGGTAGAGATTTGTGCAGGGAAAAGGATAAGAGCTAGATAATCTTGGGATAAAAGATTGAAAGCCAGGTTTCGATCCAGAGCAGGATATAGCCAGGAATCGTTTCTGAACCTGTAAACATTTGAAAGAGTCTGGTTGCGATCCTAAACCTGTGGAAAGTGTGAGCCAGGGTACGATTCTGGAACTGCTGATGCAGATAAACTTAAGGAATCAAGAGATCCGATCAAGAGAATTAGAAAGCTCGAGAGCCAGACTCAGATCCTGAAGATTATCAACATTCGAGGGAGGTTATCTGTTGGTGTTGAAGAAAAGATGTAAGAGACAGAGATCCTGGAGATTAAGAAAAGAGAGAGATTGAGGATGTTTTACAATGTCAGATACTTCAAAGAGTTTGAGAGGACTGATAGAGACTGAAGATGCGAAGACTCGACACTGAAGACTTATCAACATTCGAGGGGGAGTCTGTTGGTGCATGCGTCTGTCGATTTCGTCTTGTATCGAGTCTTGTACTTAGAATGATAGATCAGGGTGCATTGTACGAGAAAATGTGAGATGTTAGGGTGTGATAGAAGTAATTTCGCTTGAAGATGGTGATTTTGCTTGAAAAAGGTTTGTACAGGTTTAAGCGAAATTAACTTGTTTAATTCCGCTTGAACTGACACCTTGCCACATTCAAGCGAAATCAGAACACTATATATATGTGTCCAAGCGAAATCAGAAAGTGAGCTTCCGGTTGTGCAACGAAGTGCTGCCGAAGTGTCGTCTCGCTGTAAATCGTCATTATATCAATCAAATCAATAGTTTAAGTGATACTCTAGCTGAATTGAACTCTATATGTCTGTTTCCGCCTTTCGTATAGAGAAAAACTCTTCCGATCGACTCGTTCGGGTCTGAAAACGATCCTACAATATCGACGACACTCTCCAATTCACTGAGGAACCCGTTGAGGTTATGGAATGGAAAGTCCACAAGACTCGAAGAAGTCGTATTAAGCTTGTCAAGGTTCGCTAGAATTCATGACATGACCCAGAGTTTACTTGGGAGCGTGAAGATCGAATGAAATCAAAGTATCCGCATTTGTTCCCTAACTCCCCTGCAACTGATGACGCAGCTTAAAATTTCAGGACGAAATTTTCTTAACGGGGGGAGAATGTGACAACTGTCAATTTTCCGTGTATCCGTACAATAATTAAACAGTAACTTGTATCTTAATGATTATGCCTGATTTGAATTAATGACACGAATGATTTCTGGTTATTGTCATATACATACAAGTGCATTATATGTTGCATGATTTTATATCAATATTGCATGCAACACATTATGATTCAATTTGTGCACGAAACAAAGTAAGCACAGTTATCAGATAAACTAGAAGTACAGACGGGAGTTCCGTACTCAGACAGACATGATGTTAAGACACAGAATGAGCCCGAAACCAAGAGTTACACTAGTATAGTGTGTAGGAAAGTAAGGATCATAAAACTGCCTTCCTAGTGATAGTTTAAGTGCTGGAAAGTGCCTAAAACTCACAAAAACTGCAGAATTCTGTATATTTCAGCAAAAATCAGCATTCTAACACTAAAATATATTGCAGAATTATGGTTTAATGATCCAGAATACCTTCCTTGGTGTTGGGAATCAAAACTGTCATGAAATAGAACATAAAGCACACTAAACTGCGTAACTTAGCACCTTTACGAACCGGTAACCAACCGAACAACAGGACACTACCCGAAACACCAAATTTTCACTAGAAGCATTGTTTTAACATTTTCGAGCTAGTTATGGTCACCGAACATCATAATACATCTTATAAACATATAACACATATAACACTAATTCTTATACTTAGAAACTAACTAGATTTGCTTAACCATTCATCACATCCCAACCATATACCCCCCCCCCTCATTCGACGGTCACCATGGGTGGACCCACCCCTTGATTTTCTTGTAATTTTTTATTGGATTTGTTTTATACTTTTGAAACACAAGACCCATTAGTTCATAAGATGTTGGAGAACATGTTTTAAATACCCACAAGTCACAACATAACACACATTTCACCACTTCAAGCAACATCATCTCTCCCTCTCCTTCTCCTTGCTCACGACCGCCACCCACAACCACACTCCCACCATTTTCACTTCATTATCAAGCAATCCAAGGGCTCTCAAAGGTGTAAGAAGCATAGTTAAGAAGCTAGGAAGCATTGGAGATTGAAGGACCATCATCAAGAGCTTTTATCCACCTTGTTCATCTTCTTCTTCATCATAGTTTCTTCCCTAGCCCTTGTGCTAGTAGTAAGCTCTTTACAACTTGATCTTACTTCTAATCTTAGTTGATAAAAGATTATGTAATGTGTTAATCATAAGAATCTCAAAGACACAAGAAGATGATCATTCACATAAAGCTTAATAACGTAAGAATCTAAGTTGTTTTAGTGTATGTGTGATACTTGATTGTTGATTTCTTGTGTTTATGATGTTGATCATCATAAGAAGCTTGCTAGATTGTGATTAAACACATGATCTAGCAAGTGAGAGGATGAATCTTGAGAAAATCATAATGATCATCCTTTATGTGGATCATGAACTTGGAAATGAAGTTGTTTTAGAGTATGATGAGATTTATAAACAAATAACCATATTTTTAAGGGTAACTAAACCTACTAAACAACATATTAAGTTACTACAAATTTTTACAAAAGTTTCAAGTTCATGACATAGTGTAAATTGCATGATTTTGGCTCATGGTAAGTCTTGATTGAATTGTTGATGATTGATGATGATTTTAAAAGAAAATGATATGCTTTTTAAAGCATGGAAACCTCCATTTTTTAGGGGAAACTATGGCAAAATTTTTATAGAAATTAAACACTTAGAAAAATATTTTTAAACAAGTGTTTACATGTAAATTTTGATCAAGGTTTTCATATAAAAATTTGCCATAATTTTTGTTACAAACATTGGAGGTTGATTTTTGATAAATAAAAGTGACTAAGTATATATTTAGGAAAATATATATTTAGTTTTCACCGTTGGTGTGTTACTTGTATATTATGTGTATTAGTTATATTATTTTAGGAACTTGAAAATAATATAACTTACCAAAATACTAAAAATTGTAATACAAAATAATACCAAAATTCCAAGAAAATAAATATATGAATTATACCCATATATTGGACAAACCGGACACGGACTATGGACTATATATATATTCCGGAATTAAATTCATATATGTCGACAAACGAGTTAAACGGAAAGTATGTTTTTTACAAGTATTACAAGATATATCATATTTTTTCAAAAAGAAAATATATTATTTTTGAGTGGAGAAATATATATATATATATATATATATATATATATATATATATATATATATATATATATACTTTCTTGGACAATTAGAAGATGTATTATTTTTGAAAAAAAATATATATATTTTCTTAAACAAGCTAATAACATATTATTTTGGGTGAAAAAAGGAATTATAAATATTTTCTAAGTTAATCTTGAGAATATATTATTTTTGAGGTTTATATGAAAGTATAATTATTTTGCCAAGAAAGATTTATAGATAATTTTCTATAAAAGTTTTCTTAAAATACATACATTTTAAGAATATACATTTTAAGAAAGATTTATAATATTAAGCAAGTCACACATCATACGCTTCCGCAAAAGTCAGGGTGTGACATGTCATGCCTTTTCATATTTTTTTTATTTGGTTCTTTTTTTATTCGATTAAAAATAATATTCCGGAAAATTAAATACAAAATTGAGTATAAAAATACTTAATAAATACAATAAAAATACGTATCCTCGTACGTACAAATGCACGCCGGAATACGCCATCAATACTTGGCAAAATACACAAGTATAATTATACCCATCCTTAGGAAATATTCATGAAGGAATTATAAATGATATAAGTCAAAAACATATTATTTCAACAAATATTCCAAAGAATTGATGAATATAATTTAAGTTAAAATATTATTATTTTAACCAATAATTATATACCTTTGAAAAATATAACGTACATTCAAGACATAACTCAAAGTATACCATGAATTCCAAATAAGTCATAATGATTAAGACTAAGAGTCTTTACACGACCTAGCCGTCTAATAAAACATAACACGTGTGTAGGTAGTAGTACGACCAAAAGAAAGGATCTTTGAGTTTACACCAGACAGAAGAATGCAATTCAGTGAGTTCATGCCCCCTTTTCTTTTAACTGTTTTTGGTTTTAATAAATATCAGGGGTGAGATACATGTTTCAAAAGTTCAAATGTTTCAATGGTATGGTTTAGCTAAGGAATGAACTGTTAGATCACGTGGATGATGTAGTATCTCTCCTAAGTGCCAATAACTAGTTTAAGACTGGGGGGCATGAGTGGTAGATCTATCTAGGTGTAGCGAACCCTACCCATGGGTCCTTGTGTGGCCGCGTGTGGTGACTATGTCATTCCCGCCGGATGGACCGAAGGAAATCTGCTAGGTTTGAGCACTTCCTACGCACCACACATATTGATGTCCTTGCAAAACATTAATAACATGTTCATAGACGCTTACATATCGGTTATCAAAGGAATTCTCTCAAATGTTTACAAGTTATTACGAGCTCACATACAAAACACATGAACTCGCTCAACTTTTGTTGATGTTTTCAAATTACATGTATTTCAGGAAATTGATATGGATCTGGCGGGCGTTTCAAAGTTTCAAGTTGTGTTTACAAGAAGTGATGTCATCCCGTTTTGAAGGGTTTGAATTGTGTATCTTGTCTTTGGTATCAAAGCCTTGTTTTATCTATGTCTTTTGTTAAATTCCTTTATAGAACTTAAAACATTTGGTTGGTTGTATGTTAAACTTGAAGTCTTTGGTTGGTACTAAACAATGTGGTTTGCATTATTTTGAAACTTATTAATGGATGAACAACATGGTTTTAATCATATAGTTGTTTGTTATAATTGAATGCAATGATATTAAGCAAGTCACACATCATACATCTTCAACCAAAAGGAGCTTAACATGCGGCAGAGACGCTGGGTTGAACTGTTGAATGATTACGATTGTGAGATCAAGTATCACCCAGGGAAGGCGAATGTGGTCGCCGATGCCCTGAGTCGAAAGGAAAGGATCAAGCCCATGAGGATTAGGGCTCTGGAGATGATTGTCCAGACAGACCTCTCTTTACGCATTCGTGCCGCGTAGAGATAAGCTTTGAAAGAAAGGAATATCAAGGATGAGTATCTCCGTGGGATGGAGAAGCAGTTGGTACCAAACGGGGAAGGAACTTTGTTCTTCATGAAACGAATTTGGGTTCCTCTGTTTGGTGGATTGAGAAAGGTCATTTTCGATGAGGCTCACAAGTCACGGTACTCGATTCATCCAGGAGCGGATAAGATGTACCAAGATCTTAAGGATTTTTATTGGTGGCCAAGGATGAAAGGCGATGTTGCAGTATATGTTAGCAAATGTTTAACGTGCGCCAAGGTAAAGGTCGAATATCAAAAGCCTTCAGGTCTCCTACAACAACCTGAAATACCCAGATGGAAGTGGGAACAGATTTCAATGGATTTCACTACGAAATTGCCAAGGACACCCAAGGGCCATGATACAATTTGGGTGATAGTAGACCATCTAACGAAATCTGCGCACTTTTTGCCAATCAAGGAAAAGGACAACACGAGTAAACTGGCTGAAATATACATGCGAGAGATAGTTGCACGTCATGGAGTGCCTCTCTCGATTATCTCTGATAAAGATGGACGCTTCGTGACAAGGATTTGGCAATCCTTTCAAGAAGCTTTTGGTTCTCAGTTAAATCTGAGCACTGCATTTCACCCACAAACTGATGGCCAGAGCGAGAGAACTATTCAAACATTGGAAGATATGCTGAGAGCATGTGTAATGGACCTAGGTGGTAGCTGGGACAAACACTTACCATTGGTCGAATTTTCATACAACAACAGCTACCACACCAGCATTGGAGTCGCGCCATTTGAAGCTCTTTATGGACGCAAGTGCCGATCACCGCTATGCTGGGCTGATGCGGGTGATAGACAGCTGGTTGGTCCAAGAGACGACAGACAAGACTGCACAGATCCGAGAGCGCATCAAGGCGGCTCGTGACAGACATAAAGACTATGCAAATCAAAGGAGGAAGCCTTTGGGGTTTCAAGTTGGGGATATGGTTTTGTTAAAGGTTTCACCCTGGAAGTGTGTGGCACGCTTTGGGAAGCGTGGGAAGTTGAATCCGCGTTACATTGGCCCTTTCAGAATCCTGCAAAGGATTGGGCTTGTAGCATACAAGTTGGACTTACCTACTGAACTTAATAGTGTTCATGATACATTCCATATATCAAACCTAAAAAAGAGTCCAACTCAAGAGACAGTTGTTATTCCTGCTAATGAAGTTCATATCGACGACACACTCCACTTTGTTGAAGAACCTGTTGAGGTCACTGACTGGAAAATTAACAAGACACGCCGGAGTAGCGTCAAACTCGTCAAAGTTCGATGGAATGCAAGACATGGGCCCGAATTCACGTGGGAACGTGAGGATTGTATGAAGGTTAAGTACCCACATTTATTCCCCAAGACCCCTACAACTAGACGCAGATCCTAAAATTTCGGGATGAAATTTTCTTAACGGGGGGAGAATGTGACAACCCTCCAAATCTCAGGTACTGTACACTTAATTAATTCTAATTACGTGCTTAATGACTGTGCATGATTACAACTGACAATTTAAACTTCTTTATGATTTTGTATCATACATACATGTGCATCATATTTTATACAGTCACTCCATTCATTACACACAAACATTAGTGACATATTTGATGCACACAGCACAGTTAACACACTGAACGGTTGATTCAGAAATAATGCTGACAATGCCAGCACTTAGACAGACAATGTTATTATGGCCAGTATGAGCCAGGGACAGGGTACTACACTAGTTTGGAGTGTAGGGAAGTGAGGACCATAAAACTGCGTCACTAGGTGATAGTTATAGTGCCGGGAAGTGCCTAAAACACACTATAAATGCAGAATTCTGCATTTATTACTAAAATTCAGCATTGTATTATGCTAGTAGAATACAAAACTATGGCAGAATGGTCCTGTATACTTTCCTAAGTGCCGGGAATAATTTGTGTTACAAAAATATATATATATAAAAGACCCTTTTTGGACTAATTAAACACTTTAACGGGACGGTACCCAACCGGATAACCGGATTTTACCCGGGACACTAAATTTTTGTCAATAACATTGTTTTACTATTTTTGGCTAGTCATGATCCCCGTTTGCCATAACACCCACGAAAAACCTTATAACTTACATATAACATCACTTTACTTACATTTTAACTAATACTTACCATTTAGTCACAATTTTGCAAACATACCCCCCCCCCCAACCGAAAATCGGTCCTTGTGGACCCACCATATCAACTTCACCATACTTACTATCTCCTACTAGACTTTAATCCATTAGTTTATTAAGATTTTGCTTGTGTAAGTAACCATATAATATGAAGTGATCCTTATAAGGCATGGCCTAGATTTCTCATCATTCACAAGACTTACACACTCCACACTCAATCTCTCTCTCTCATTTCGGTCACCCCCAAACCGAACCCACCATCACCCCTCAACATCTTCATCTTCTTCACTAACAAGTTCCATTCAAAGCTTCAAAGTTGATCCATGGAGGTTGCAACTTGAAAGGCTTTCAAAGGAGCTTTGTTCAAGTCTTTTTCACCATCTTTTTCTCATCATCTTGCACTAGATTTCTACCCTAGCCTTGTGCTAGTAGTAAGTCTCTTTACACCATTGTTTCATCTTGTTTATAGTCTTGATATGTAGTAGGATGATAATGTTTAAATCACAAGAACAAAAATACTAGAAGATGTGAAACATGAAATATGAACATAAAAGTTTACTTGATGATAAAAGCTACAAGTATGATGTTGATTATGAGAATGTTGTTAATATTTTGTTGATTCTTGGTTATATGGATTAATCACCATATGAATATTGTTAGATAATATTTAGAAGGGTGATTTAACAAAAATAGGAAGTGGTTATATGTTAAGTAAAATAACCACCTTCTAGTGAGTCATGAACTTGAACAAAAATAAATTTTTCTAAAATATGGATGAACTAGTAGATTTGTGATCATGTTGATTCAAGTCTTACTAGAAGCTTTTTCTAAAGAAACCAAGTTAAAGAAGCAGTTTTTGGAAAAATCATAACTTTACAAAAACTTACATTATTTTTATAAATAAAATAAATGAGAGAACATTTATTTACAAGAAGAGTTCAAGAAGCCAAATTTTGTAAATATTATTTACAAGTTGTAAACGAGTAACCCGTTTAAAAGAATGGTTTTTAATAAAGTAAATACACTTTGGAAGGTAACTAGGCCTACTAAAAGCTTCACTAAGTTACTACGCATTTTCGGGAAATATCAAGTTCATGAATATTATGTAACGAGTATATTTTTTCTTTTGGTGGTATAAAGTTGTTTAAAGGAATGTTTGTTGATTGATTTTGAAAAGAAAACGATATGCTAAAAAGCATGGACACGCCCGTTCTAGGGGAAACTCTGGCGAAATGTTCTAAAAATCATAAGACTTAGAAAAATTATTTTCTAACAGGTATATATTTTATGACTTGTGTTTCGACTATAAACTTCTCCATATTTTTTATTACAACACTCCAAAATAATACCAACGCTCTCACAAATAATTATTTAAGTTACACCGTATTGTTATTACAACGCGAACTTTAAAAATGTAACTTAAGTATGTTTCGGAAAATACTCTCATACGTATTTTGATAAGGTATTATTTGGAGAAACTATAAAGTAAAATATAATATTTTTGGAAAAAATATGTATATTTTGGAACTAAGATATTTTAGACTAGTGATTAAAATATATTTTTCAAGTGAGACTTAAAAATATATTTTCGGTATTAAAACGTATACACGTATAAAAACCCCCATCCTTGGGAAGGAAAATACTTATAAAATAAATAAGAAGTGCGAATACGAAATAGTTACCTAACTATTTCTTCAAAAACGTTAAACCCTAAGCCAAGGCACGACCATCCGTCTAATAGGCATTAGTACGTGTAGGTCGTCACACAGCAGGTTGAGTTGGAGACTTACGTTTCGGGATACGCACTTCAGTGAGTTCATGTCCCCCTTTTCTCTTTACTGTTTTTCAGTTTTATACTCGGGGGTGAAATACATGCGATTACAATTACAGACTTTTATATACATGGTATGGTTAGCTTAAGGAGGGTTTACTACTTAGATCATGTGAGTGAGTAGGTGGTACTTGGGGCAATTAATCCTCATTGTAGGACCGAGGGTCATGAGCGGTAGATCTATTTGGGTGTAGCGAGCCCAGCTCCTGAGTCCACTGTACGGACCATGGGGTGACTTTGAGCCCGACGCACAAATTTGCTAGGTTTGAGTCTTCCTGCATCACTTCACACATATCATTGGCTTTGCAACCCAATGGTGATCTCTTTTTCCTTAACTGCTACATACCAGGGATTTTCATACATACAGACATTATAAAGGTTTATACACACTCACTTTACATGAACTCGCTCAACCTTTTGTTGATTTTTCAACTTACATGTATTTCAAGAAATTAAGGGATCTGGCAAGGTATGCAATTTCGTCAAGCTGCGTTGGAAAAATGATGTCATCCGAGTTTAGGAAATGTGACCCTTGCCTGGACGGGTTACAAGTCTTAAACTGTGTTTTTATTTCAAGTCTTTGGTCAAGTCGTATGAACATGTTTTAAATTATGTTGTGGTTGTATGTTATGTTATGTTACGTGTCGACTTTTAAACAATGTTGTCTTGGTAACTTTTAAAACTTGTTGAATGGATGAACATCATGTGTTTTATTTCATATAGCATTGTTGTGATTGTGCTATGCTATTAAGAAGTCACACCAATTAAACCCACGCTTCCGCAAAAGCCAGGGTGTGACAGTTATAGTCCCTTGTGACTATACCTATTGATTACCACGTTGATTAGGCGTAGTGACGAGTCAAAGTTTCGGTCAAAATACGTATTTATGCGTATTTTGCACCGAAGCTATTTTTGGGTATCAAAACACTTTGTTTTGATATCAAACTTGTTTTCTAACTTAGTTAAACATGTTTTAACATGTTTAACTCGTCACTTTTGGTCTAGTGCTTATATAGGGTCGTAAGATAAGTGGTCTAAACAACCGCTTAGACTTTCGAACCCGACCCGTTTGGTCGATCTTTAGGATCCGACCAAACATCTCTTGTGACCATAGTTGCATAGTGAATAACCTTCCGAGGTTATACCTTATGGTCACTTAGTTTAAATAGTTGTATGATAGATAGTTTATATGCCTTAGGTAAATGACCAAAATGCCCTTTTTGCGCATAACTTCATTTTAAGCATATGTAACTTAATTATTGCCATATAAACTGATTATTAAACACGTTAGGGCATATAATACTTGTCATAGGACTAGTTAGGCTACTCATTGCGCTCTTGCGCAAATGACGCGTTAAAGTAGCGTAAGCTACCTAAACGGGTCATAACGGGTCATAAGCACTTAGGATAGGTTCCGATTTAGAATGTAGGCTTTGTTAAACCATATCACATGAGTTCCAATACTCATTTGGTTTACGAAACCTGATTTTATCCGATCTTCCGATTTAGGTCCGGTTTATTAACGTAGTTACCTATATTAGGTGCCGATTGATTCCGTGATCCTTCTAGCGTTATTTGATTGTTATCTCAAGACTACTAAGCAATATCAAGTGAGTACATAGTCCCCTCTTTTACCGTTTTCAAATATTTTGGGGTGATTCACATGTGCCTACTTGTTACTTTCGTGCTTTCATGACATATACTTGCTATGTTCATTAGTACGCATATAGTACATGATTTCATTTATGCTTTGCTATGTATGTTGACTGAGCATGCTAGCACATTGATTTCATAAACACATTTGTTGCATATGTTTACTCAGCATATGGACACATTTATTTACATTACATTTCTTATGCATATGTTTACTCAGCATATGGGCACAATTGATTTCATGAACATTTCTACTATGTATGTTTACTTAGCATACTTAGTACATGGTTTTTACATAACATGCTTACATTTTGGTATGACATTTGGTTTGTTTAACGAAACTAAAATATGTTCATTAACATTGATCAGGCCGCTCGGTAGTATGTAGTGGTACCATAGGGAATTGACAACCCCCATTCCTGGAATCCTAGGTTTGTTTGGACGTAAGGAATGACAGAATCCGAAAACAATTTTGATAAACCTTTAACTTGTTAAGGGATTGTCCTTCAGTCTCAAGGCTTGGATGTATACGTTTAACTTTACCCCATAAATGTTTGTATCAGTAAAGCATGGATTTTGCAAAACATAACTTTTGATTTAAACTATGATTTATATCAAATACATTGTTTTGTACATTTTACTTATGGGGTTGAGTAATACTTTTATTCACCATACATTACATTTGATTACACATTATCATTATATATATGGTATGAGTAGATACTTTTTTACTTGCCATACATAACATCTGATTATACCATACATGATTTACATTTGACATTAGACATTGTTATACATGAACATTTGACATTTGTTTAAACAAGATGTTTTGATGGTTTATTAATAAGTGATTTAAATAACAAAACATGTGTAGTATGATAAAAGAATGGTGGATACGCCACTGGTACTTCCTATATATAAGTGCTTTTATGATATTACATATCGTAGCGTTATCTAAATCATTTCAACTAAGACACGATACATTTTTACACAAACGACAGATTTTCACAAAATATTGGTTTACAAATAGCATATTGTATACAAACTCATTTTTACTTGGTTATTTAGTTAACCATACACTATTATTTAATATCATTTGAATTTCATATCGATTTCCGTATGATTTATAAAAGAAAACTTTTTTTAAGAGATTCATGACTACTTTTTATTAAACACTTCTTTTAACTACGAGTCATGAATCCTTCAAAAATAAAACCTATGTATCTCATATGCATTTTTATGCTGACGTACCTATTTTCACATGTGTTTTCAAGAGCTGATGCATAGGGTTGATCGTGACACATTTAGGCGGATTCGGGCCTTAGTGACATAAAAGAAGCAAGACTAGTTTAACTTATGTTGTGTTTTCTTTCGTTCTAAGACAATGTAACCAATATTAATACAATAAAATCTAAACTTTAAATACCATGGTTGTGAAACAATAATTCTGTTGCTCCACTCCCCGACGTTTCTGCCGCGGTTTGTTGTTTTACGCGGTCGGGGTGTGATAGAAGAGTTGGTATCAGAGCCAATGGTTATAGGGAATTAGGTTATTAGTAATGCTTTGACCTAGACTATAACTTCTCTAGGACCCCAACACAAGTTATCTTGTGTTTAGATCTTAAAACATACACGTCACCTATCTTTAGGTGATTACCAAAACAAGAACACAATTTTCCGAAACGATTTTTGAAAATCAATCATCTGTTCTTAGATGATTTGTTATGAAGTTTTGAACCCTCTAAGTTTTCGAAAATCTCGTCAAAGTTTGGGTCTAAATAATGTGAACACGTGCAATCTGGAAGGGTGGATGCCTATCTCTCGAGTTTTCTGTCTAGGCTAGAGTGTTCGTACAAATCCACATAATTGGACCAGTCACTCTTACCTGGGGACTCTTGGGGTGAGTGTCCACATATAGGCTAAAGCATATCTTTGCGATACATTATTATGACCTATTTACTTTGATTAGCCACTGTGTGTCGTTTGTTTGCTTTATGGTACGAACGAATTACCACCATTCGTGCTTTTTGTCGATATTTGTATCACCTCATTTTTCATCATATCATCTCACTCGTTTTCTCTCATGTTTCCTCTTTTAGAATGCCTCCTCGACGCGACAATTAGCTACCTAATGCCGAACTAGCAGCTATTATTGCGCAGCAAATGGCTGCTGCACTCCCAAATATCATTGCTCAAATTAACCCAGCCAACAATAACAATAATGCTCCATGCAATTTTAAAACTTTCAATTCGGCTAAACCACTCAAGTTCAATGGTTCTGAAGGGGCAACTGGGCTCCTACAGTGGTTTGAGAGCATTGAGAATACTTTTCGTCATGTTCAGTGTCCTGATAATCGCAAAGTCGAGTTTGCTTCCAGTGTATTCCAAAAGAGGGCTCTTACTTGGTGGAATGGGTTAATGAGAGATCGTGGTGCTAATGTTGCTTTGGGTCAGACCTGGGAAGAGCTTAGGGCTCTTATGATGAGGGAATTTTGTCCTCGTCATGAATGAAGGGCGTTAGAAAGAGAGTTTGATGATCTGAAATAGGATAGCGGTGAACATCGGGCTTATACCGACAGGTATGAGGAATTGAGCTTACTTTGTCCTACAATGGTTACGCCACTTGATAAAGCTATCGAGAGGTATGTTGATGGTTTACCTGACCCCATACAAGACATCGTCACTGGTAGCAACCCTACCATAGTTCGTCAGGCAATCTAGTTGGCTGCGACTTTGACTGAGTCGCAAATCAGGAAAGGTAAACTTCACAAGAAGGGTGATAAGAAACAATAGTCTGACAAGAGTGAGAACAAGAAGGGTAAGAAATCTGAATCTTCAAAGAGGTCTAGGAAGCGCAAGGCTTCCAAGAACTATGCTGTTACCACGCAGGCAAATCAGGCAGCTCCAAATCAGCCAGCGCAACCACCTGCCAAGAAACCGTACATTGGCAATGCACCCTTGTGCAACAGCTATAACAGCCACCATCAATCGCACATTCAGTGTAGCTATTGTACCAATTGTGGGAGATCTGGTCACCTTGCCTCCACATGTCGTCTTCCTGTTAACCAGAACCAAGCGACACAAAACCCTGCTCAGCAAGCTGCTCAACAGCCTGCTCAACAACAAGCACAAGCTGCACGGCTTCACTATCTGCCTTGATCATGCTACAATTGTGGGGATTTGACACACTACAGAAATCAGTGTCCGAGGTTGGCTAATGTGAATCAGGCTCAGGCTCGTGGACGAGTCCTTAACATGAACGCAAATGAGGCACGTGCAGACAACGAGGTGGTCAATGGTACGTTCTTTGTTAACAATCAGCCTGCATCTGTTCTTTTTTATTCGGGTGCCGATAAGAGTTTTATTTCATCATCTTTTGAGCCTTTGCTTTGCATGACTAGAACAAAGCTAGGAAAGCCTTTGACAGTAGAAGTTGCTAGTGGTGAACCCGTTGTCCTCGATTCTGTTCTTCAAAACTGCCAATTGAACCTTAACAACCATCTTTTTCCTATTGACCTCACACCAATGCAACTTGGAAGCTTTGATGTTATAGTGGGAATGGATTGAATAGCCAAATTTCATGCAGAGGTGATTTGTTTTGAGAATATTGTTCGTATTCCACTTTCGACTGGTGAGATCTTAGAAGTTCATGGTGAGAAACCTGCTAGTGGTCTTAAATTTATGTTGTTTACTCAATCTTAGATGTATCTACAAAAGAAGTATGTTGCCTTCTTGGCACATGTTGTGGAGGAGAAAGGCAAAGGTAAATCTATTCAAGACATCCCTTTTGCTCGGGATTATCCTGAAGTGTTTCCTGAAGAATTACCTGGTCTACCCCCAGCACGACAAGTTGAGTTTCGTATTGACCTTGTACCTGGTGCTAATCCTATTGCTAAATCTCCATATCGTCTTGCACCGTCTGAGATGCAAGAGTTATCCAAACAGCTTCAGGAGCTTTCTGACAAAGGTTTTATTCGTCCTAGTTTTTCACCTTGGGGTGCTCCCGTTCTTTTTGTCAAGAATAAAGATGGATCTTTCAGAATGTGTATCGATTATCGTGAACTTAACAAGCTTACCATCAAGAATCAATATCCCCTACCTCGCATTGATGATCTCTTTGATCAATTACAGGGTGCCACTTGTTTTTCAAATATTAATCTACGTTCTAGGTATCATCAACTTCGTGTTCTCGAGGAAGATATCCCCAAGACTGCATTCCCCACAAGATATGGGCATTATGAGTTCACTGTTATGCCCTTCGGTTTGACTAATGCTCCTGCTATTTTCATGGACTTGATGAATAGGGTTGTAAACCTTATTTGGATAAGTTCATCATCGTTTTCATTGACGACATCTTGATTTATTCCAAGACACGAGCCGACCATGAACAACATCTCCGTTTAACTTTGAAACTCCTAAAGAAAGAACAACTTTTCGCTAAATTCTCCAAGTGCGAATTTTGGCTTAAGGAAGTTCAATTTTGGGGACATATTGTCAACAAACAATGTATTCATGTGGATCCCTCCAAGATCAGTGCGATTAAGGATTGGGATACACCTACTACTCCAACCGAGGTTCGTTCATTTCTTGGTCTTGCGGGTTATTACCACTGCTTCATCGAGAACTTCTCCAAGATTGCAGTTCCTCTAACTGCTCTAATTCAGAAGAATAAACCCTTTGAATGGGGATCCAATTAGGAAGAAGCATTTCAGACCTTGAAACAAAAACTGTGTGATGCGCCTATTCTATCTTTACCTGAAGGCAACGACGACTTTGTCATATATTGTGATGCATCCAACTTAGGCCTTGGCTGTGTTCTCATACAAAGGAACAAAGTCATAGCTTACGCATCGAGACAGTTGAAGATACACGAGAAGAACTACACGACTCATGATCTTGAGTTAGGTGCAGTTGTATTCGCTCTCAAAATCTGGAGGCACTATCTGTATGGTACAAAATGTGTGGTTTTCTCTGACCACAAAAGTCTCCAACACATCTTCAATCAGAAAGAACTTAATATGAGGCAACGACGTTGGGTTGAACTTCTAAACGACTACGATTGCGAAATTCGCTACCATCCAGTTAAGGCGAATGTCGTGGCTGACGCATTGAGTCATAAAGAACGAGTCAAGCTTCACTGTGTTCAGGTTCGATCTGATATTCAAACCCGCATTTCTCAGGTTCAACATAATTGTGTTTCACAAGGTTTGATGGGTAAGGAGTTACCCTGACACATTAAGCCTGATCTTGAGCTAAAGGACAATGGATTGTATTATTTCATGGACCGTTTGTGGGTCCCAAGTCAAGGCAATCTCCACACCTTGCTAATGGATGAAGCTCACAGGTCTCGTTATTCTATTCATCCTGGTGCAGACAAAATGTATAAGGATCTTCAAACCCAGTACTGGTGGCCCGGTATGAAGAAAGACATTGCCTTGTACGTATCTAAATGCCTTACTTATCTTAAAGTTAAGGCTGAACATCAACATCCCTCTGGATTATTGGAGCAACCAGAGATTCTAGTTTGGAAATGGGAAAACATTGCTATGGATCTCGTTACCAAGTTGCCACACACTAAGAAAGGTCATGATGCCATTTGGGTAGTTGTTGATCGTCTTACCAAGTCAGCGCATTTATTGCCGATCCATGAGGATCTATCTGCTGACAAGCTTGCTAAAATTTATGTGGATGAGATTGTATCCCATCATGGCATTCCTTTGAACATTATTTCTGACGGAGATGCCCGATTCTCGTCTCGCTTTTGGAGAACCATCCAATCTGCTATGGGAACCCAACTCAAATTAAGCACAGCTTATCATTCTCAAATGGATGGTCAATCTGAAAGAACAATCCAAACACTGGAGGATATGCTTAGAGCTTGTGTGATCGATTTTGGTGGTAGTTGGGATTCGTGTAACACCTGTGCCTTCACGGCCATCAAACAAATACCAAAGCAATGAAATATTGTATTTCATACTTGGGATTTGTAAAAATATGTGTATAATTTGCACATATCAATTCTTGTTCAATTTCAAACTCTAAATCGCTTTCTGGAAGGTTATACGCGCACCGATGCGTAAATATAACCAGTTTAATGCAACAAACACTCCGGAATAGTGACATTGGCTTAACATACCTTAAATAACCTTTACATAACTTAGAAATAAGTTTTGAAGGCTTTGGTATGGCAAAAACAAGCTAATTCGCTTACAGGGGCTAAACTTGACAAACTGCGAAAGTATGCCAATTTGAACTGTAACAGACATTCCGGAGCATGACCATAAGTTAAACATACCATAAATATCCTTCACATAGCTTAGAAATAGGCTTTGAGGTGTTCGGTATGCTAAAATAAACTTTTGTGTCATTCAGGGACTAAAAGTGTCAAAAAGTGCACAAGTTTGCATTTTCGCGCATAACTCATGTTCTGCATACATCCGGACATCTAAAAATTTATGTAAGCATGACTACATTATATTTTAGTGTTCGCCATAAGAAAAATCCATTCGTCGCGTCATTTGGTTCGTTTTTCGCGCTTATGCGCATTCCGTCGTAATTAAGCGAACATCGCGTTCGTACGGCTAAACGAACCGACATCTGAGATATTTTTGAACACATTTTAAGTTCCCTATACTTTAACTTCATTTTAGAGCTTTGAAATGGGGTTAACGGGCCTTAAACGTGTCAAAAATGGCCTAAATACAGTTCAGGGACCAAAACTGACTTTCTGCCAAACTTAACCCCTACGATGCGCAGGGACTTTTGCCCTACGATGCGCAGGGGGTCTTCTGACCAGGTGCAATGTTTAAAACAGCTGTTTGCACATGTTTAAACCCCCACCACATGTTCCTACTTGCTTAGTCATGTTGATAAGGATGGAATTAAGCTTCCATAACCTTGCAACAAGTGTACGGCCTTGATCGTTTCCCCTTTTCCAAGAAACGATCTCAACGGTGGACCGAAAACTATAAATAACCCAACACCCCCATTGCATTTTCTCACAAGAATTCTGATTTTGAGAGCTCTAAGTTGAAACCATTGTTTCATACCTGAGTTCTTGAAGTCGGGATTAGCATTCGGGGACCCTGGGTTAGTATTCTTTCGTTCTTTTCCTTATTTTTACTGCTTTTCGAGTCCGAAAGTCAAACTTTGTTTGACTTTCAGCGTTGACCAGTAATGGTCAATGCGAAGTTCGTTTGAACTTCGCAACGTGAGTGTAATCACGTTGGTCATAGTCCTTTGGGACTATGCCCACTGATTACCACGTTGTCTAGAGTCGTAGGGTAGGCGATCTAATGAATCGCCTATACCTTCGAACTCGACCCATTTGGTCGATCATTAGGATCCGACCAAATACATTAGGTGACCATAGTAGGTAGGGAATAACCTTCCGAGGTTATACCCTATGGTCACATCGTTTAAGTAGTTGTATGATAGGTAGTTTATATGCCTTAGGTAAATTACCAGAATACCCTTTTCATGCATAATTGGTAATTTAGCATATGTAACCTAAACTTTTGCCACATAACTGATTATGTAACATGTTTAGGCATATAACACTTGTCATAGGGCTAGTTAGGCGTTCCGAACGCGTTTTACGCGAACGACGCGTTAAAGTAGCATAAGCTTCCTAAACGGGTCGTAATGGGTCGATAAGACTTAGGTTAAGTTTCATTTAGTATGTAGGCTTTGTTAAACCATATCATATGAGTTCCTACACTCATTTGGTTTACAAACCCTAATGCTACCCAATCTTCCGATTTAGGTCCGGTTAATTAACATAATTACCTATATTAGGTGCCGTTTGATTTCCGTGATCTCTAGCATTGTTTGGTTGTTACTCAAGGACTACTGAGCAATCTCAAGTGAGTACATAGACCCCTCTTTTACTGTTTTCCAAACTGTTTTGGGGTGGAACACATGTGCCTACTTGTTACTTTAATGCTTTCCTGTTTTCACATCATATACATGCTATGTTCGTTAGTACATAATAGTACCTGATTTCATTACATTTCATGCTAGGTGTGCCCATTGTGTGCATTACTTAGTACATTGATTTCATTACATTTCATGCTAGGTGTGCCCATTGTGTGCATTACTTAGTACATTGTTTTACATTACATTTCATGCTAGGTGTGCCCATTGTGTGCATTACTTAGTACATCGTTTTACATGACATTTCATGCTAGGTGTGCCCATTGTGTGCATTACTTAGTACATTGTTTTACATTACATTTCATGCTAGGTGTGCCCATTGTGTGCATTACTTAGTACATCGTTTTACATTACATTTTCACGCTATGTATGTTCATTTGATTACATACTTAGTGCATCACATGCTTCCATTTTTGGTATAACATTTGGTTTGTTTAACATGGGACAATACATTCATTAACATTGATCATGCCATTCGTTAGTAGGTAGTGGTACCATAGGAATTGACAACTCCCGTTCCGGACATCCCAGGGTAAGGGGACAGAAAGGAATGACCGAATTCGATATACATAACTTAGATAAATCTTTAATTTGTTTAAAGGTTTATCGCCTCAGTCTCAAGGCTTGGATGTATGCATTTTAACAACACCGCATAAATGTTCATTATCAGTACAGCATGCATTTACACAAAACATAACGTTGATTTAAACACAGTTTTACTTCAATACTATGTTCTTGTGCATATGGTTTAGTGATATTTATCACTAGCCATACAGATCAGTTTGGTTACACATTACATGATTTACATTGATCATGCATTTACACATTACATGATTTACATTGATCATGCATTTACACATTACATGATTTACATTGATCATGCATTTACACAAAACATAACGTTGATTTAAACACAGTTTTACTTCAATACTTTGTTTTTGTGCATTTCACCTATGGTTTAGTTGATGCGTTTTCACTAGCCATACATATCATTTAGGTTACACATTACATGATTTACATTGATCATGCATTTTGACATATTATTCAATACATTTGACAAATTCATTTATACATGGACAATTTACATTGTTGGTTTGGTTTGATTAAGTGATTAAGTAACGATGCGGGTGTAATATGATACAAGCATGGTGGATACGCCGCTGGTACTTCCTATATATAAGTGTTTGTATGGTATTACATATCGTAGCGTTATTTGAATCATTTCAGTTTGATACATATAACATTTTATACAAATAACATACTTTTCACAATACATTATTTTACAAGCAACTTATCTTATACAAACTCATTTTACTTGGTTATTCATTTAACCATACATTATTTATACATATCATCTGATCTTATTGTTTTTCAAATGATTTACAAAACAAAGCAAATAACAAGGTTCATGACTAAACATTTTCTCAAACATAAGTCATGAAACCTATTTTCACAAAACCTATGTATCTCACCGGCATTTTTATGCTGACGTACCATATTTTCACATGTGTTTTTCAGGAGCTGTTGCATAAGATGATCAAGTTACACTTAGGCGGACATGGGCCTTAGTGACAATAAAAGATGCAGACTAGTTAATTATGTTGTATTTCCATGTTTGTTTAGACATTGTAACACTTCAAATGAATAAAACGAAACTTCAATTGCCATGGATTTGAAACATTAATTCTGTTACAACACTCCCCGATGTTTCCGCCGCGATTTGTATGTTCTACGCGGTCGGGGTGTGACAATTCGTATCTACCATTGATTGAATTCTCCTACAACAATAGTTATCACTCTAGCATTAACATGGCTCCTTTCGAGGCTCTTTACGGTCGAAAATGTCATTCACCAGTCTGCTGGAATGAGATCGGTGAAGCTCAACTTACTGGACCTGAGCTCATTCTGGAGACTACAGACAAAGTCAAGAAAATTCACGACACCCTTCAGACAGCTAGAAGCCGTCAAAAGAGTTACGCGGATAGACGATGCAATCCTTTGGAATTTCAAGTTGGTGATCGCGTCTTACTTAAGGTTTCACCTTGGAAAGGTGTGATCAGATTTGGAAAGACAGGAAAACTTGCACCTAGATATGTTGGACCATTCAAGATCGTCAAAAGAATCGGAAAGGTGGCTTACAGACTTGAGTTACATCCTGAACTTGGAAATGTTCATCCAACCTTTCACGTGTCCAATCTTAAAAAGTGTTTAGCTGATGAGAACCTCCACATACCACTTGATGAAATTCGTGTTGATGACACGATGCACTTCGTTGAGAAACCTGTGGAAATCATGGAACGTGAAGTCAAATGGCTCAAACGCAAGCGCATTCCACTTGTCAAAATTCGCTGGAATCTAAATGTGGTCTAGAATTTACTTGGGAACGTGAAGATCAAATGAAAGCGAAATATCCGTATCTATTCTCACAAGTTTCCTCTAAATAAATTTCGGGGCGAAATTTCCACAAGCAGGGGAGACTGTGACATCTGTGCTTGTAATCATTGTATTAACTTTAAACAGTTCAATTATCAATAAAACCATGTGATTTGACCCCAATGTTTGTTTAATTATGTTTGACATTTTACACGTTTTGATTTTGTTCAATTTTAAACTCTAAATCGCTTTCTGGAGAGTTATACGCAAACTGATGCGTGAACGTAATCAGTTTAATGCGACAAACACTATGGAACATCAACATTTGCTTAACATACCTTAAATAACCTTTACATAACTTAGAAATAAGTTTTAAATGGATTGGTATGGCAGAAACAAGTTTATTCGCTTACAGGGACTAATTGCGACAAACTGTGAAAGTATGCCGATTCGTATAGTAACAAACATTCTGGAACTTGATCATAAGCTAAACATACCCTAAATATCCTTCACATAGCTTAGAAATAGGCTTTGAAGGGTTCGCTATGCTAAAATAAACTTATTGGTCAAACAGGGACTAAAAGCGTCTAAAAGTGCATAAGTTTGCATTTACACGCATATCTTACGTTCTGAACATATCCGAACATCCAAAAATTTTTGTAATCATTAAAATATTTTATTTTAGTGATTGGCATGCTAAAATTCCATTCGTCGCGCAATTTGGATCGTTTTTCGTGTCCGTT